>PVIY010014728.1:0-55761 GCA_004026745.1 Myrmecophaga tridactyla
ATAGTTTCAAATCTTTCAGGTGCAAAATTTTCTTCATCTTTGAAGTTTATTTATGAGAGGGGCACCAAAATCATGACAAACTTAACACAAATTCATTTTAATATCCCATTTGCTTCCAGGAGAAAGGTGGAATATATACTTAAGTGTATATGAAATCATGGGATTTTCCCAAAAATCTTCACATGATTTAGATTCAGAACTCACCCCTATTCTAGATCCTTTGACATTAGATTTTAATTGCCATAGCATATTTTCTGAAGGTAGTGACTCAAGGCAATAATTGATAAATGCAAAAAATAGCTATGAAGGAAAAATACACACAAATTATGCATATGAATAATATAAATATGCATGTAAAAGTACAAAAGGGAAATACATTAATATTGTAATAAGGGTGGTTGGATTGTGGTGACTTAATTTTCTCCATGTTCCAATAGCCTGAAATATTGTATAACTTAAATAATTGTAAAATAAATTCTTGTTTAAAAAGGTAGCATAGATAGCAACATACAGTAAGACAAAATGACGTCCTGAAGCACATGATGAGATGGGTGAGCCTTGAGGACATAATGCTGAGTAAAATAAGCCAGACACAAAAGGACAGACACTGTATGACTCCACTTTAATGACCATGGTAAAGGTATAATCAGAGGATTATAATACAGACTATAGGGGATTTAGAGATGCATAGAAGCTAGAGATGGGTGAATGGTGAGCTAATGAGGTTGAACTCCAGTGTAAGCAAATAGAAGTGAAGGCAGTTCTCTTGTGGGTCTATAAGTAATATTACCATATTGAAGGTGAACGTGATTGAAAGGGGTTGGATAGACCTATATGTCCCACTGATTAACACTAGAAATATAAATAAGTTCTTGCAAGAACTTCTTCAAAGGTATGATTCATGTACAAAGATGATTTAAATCCAGGGTACAGGGGGAAAACTGCTATTGCATGCTATAGGCTATGTTTAACAGAAAAACATCAGCTGTACCACAGCGACAGCTGGGGTAAATAATGGGGGGAGAGACAAGAGTTAAGGGGATGTTTTGATTTCCTATTTGGTGAGGGTGTGTTTATTGATTATCTTTCTCTTGGGAACAATGAAATTATCTAAAATTGAGAGTGTTGATGCCCTATGGACTTTGGGCATTATACCTGATGCCTAATGAATGCAGGAAGCTAAAGGATGCTCTGACTGAGAAGTAGATTGTGAACAATGTTGCTTATATATGATCAAATGTGGTGCTGCTACAAAAAGGAATGAAGTCATGAGACGTGCAATGATGTGAATAAACTTGTGGGACATTTAGTGAGGCAAAAGAAGCCAGAAAGAAAACAGCAATTATTGTATGGTCTCCTTTAGAAAATGTTTGTAAGAAAAGAGGGACCTAGATTGTGAACTTTACTGCAGACACATTTAGTCCAGAGTGGTAAATATTAGTTCTGAATTTTGAGAGGCTGTTGTATATATCTATAACTTGGTATTTAGCGATAAGAATGAAGCCCATCAGATTGGGATTAAGATAATTTAGAACACAGGGCTAAGGAAGACATTGTCTATATTTTAGAACTGCACCTACTCTCTGAGACCAAAGGAAGAAAGTTTTGTTTGGTCTGGAACTGAAATTATTTGTAGCACATAATCTAGCTCAACCTGTCTGGACAGACCATTTGAACAATAGAAAGCCTAGAATAAGAATGAGGGCCTTTAATCCTGTATAGCTTAATGTAATGCCTGGAAACATTCTAGAATATATTGAGCAGATAATCAAAAAGTATTGGCAAAGTCCCTCGAGGGATGGGAGAAAAAATATGGATCTATTAAATTTTACCATCAGGGAATCCCCCGGTACTGTGTCAAAAATTAGGGACACCCAATCAATAGGCCAAGCCCTTGATCTTAAGACTTACTCTTGTGAAGCTTATGTAGGTGGCTGAGAAGCTTAGCCTACCTATGGAAATGCCTAAGAGTTACTTCTGGAGGATCTCTTTTGTTGCTCAGATGTGGCCTCACTGTCTCTAAACCCAACTCTGTAAGTAAAATCATTGCCCTCCCCACTACATGGGACACGACATCCAGGGGTGAAAGTCTCCCTGGCGGCATGGGAGATGACTCTCAGGGATGAGTCTGGCCCTGGCATCGTGAGATCACCCAATTCCATCCTGATCAAAAGGAGAAAAAGAAGTATAACTAATAAAGTATCAGTGGCTGATAGAGTTCAAATAGAGTCAAGAGGCTACTCTGGAGGTCACTCTTATACAAGCTTCAGGTAGACCTGCCAACCACCTGCTACCTATCATAACCAGCCAATATCATTCCAGCCAATCCTAAAGAACACCTAGGGCAATATATAAGATTCCAGAAAAGTTCCATGTACTAGAGTAGCTTTCCATAAATTTACAACCTCCAGATGGGTTCCTGGACCAGATAAGTCCTGAAACTTAGAGGGCCCAGCCTCTCCAGAGCATGAGCTAGTTGCATTTCCCTACCCCATATTATTGACAGCCCTTCCCAACATGAAAAACTTAGACTGGCCATAGCCCAAATACCCCAAAAGAGTGGGGTAGAAAGATTAAAGGTGATGGTGGAGTTATACAGAGAAGGTAGGTTTAACAAACGAATATGATTGCTGAATCATTAAATTGATATTTCTTTTATTCTCCAGTATTTTAGAGCAGCTAGAAGTAAAAACTTAAAATTCTGGAATTGTAACCCTTGTAACCTATACCAAACTCTGAAATCTGTTCTACAGCTAATTGTTGTGCTGTGCTTTGAAGTTTATTGCTTCTTTGTATATGTATTTTTCACACACAAAAAAAGTTGATTGTGATGATAAAATATTTGTTTCCTCTAGCTTCCTATATTCTGGAGATGCTAGAAGGAAAAATCTGAGATGATGTTATGGTAGTCCATAACAGACTCTGGAATCTGTCCTGTAACTACTTGTTGAAGAGTGCTTTGAAAACTGCTTTTTTTCTTTCTTTGCTTTGTGTTTATGTTATATTTATACGATAAAAAAAGTTTAAAAAAAAATCGAGTAGAGTAAAACTTCCAGAAGTGGGTGTGATTTGATCAAATATTGACATTAAAAATACAGTCATTTCAAAATACAGTGAGAATGGATAGCTTATATTAACAGAAGGAATAAGCTCTTACAGAGCGCGTGATTCAGTCTCTCTTTCATGAAGAGAGGATCAGGTTATGGTCACAGAAAAGCAATGGTCATTTTGGAAGTGACCTCTTAGGTAACATTCTAAAGCAAACGTTCTTATCTTCTAATACTACTTTCTCAAAGTATGATGAAATTGTTCCTTTAGGTTGAAATAGTCCATAAGAAACGTAGTCTTGCTTAAGTTAGCAGTTAAGGTTCTTCTCTGACAGCTAGAGTGTTAACAGCCAGTGAAAGGGTTAGGAGTCTTGGCATGATCAGCCTGTTCCACAGAACTCAGAGCCCTCTTCCTAAACCTTAATGTTAGCTACAAAACTAATAGGAACGTTGGCCACGAGAGGGCTCCCTCACCCAGTGAGACTAAATGTCTAAGGATCCATACACAAAGGCATCTGGAAGGTGAAAGACAATTATGCCACAAGTTTGCTTTGTTTTCTGTACTTTCAGCATTTCATTTTAGAGCATGTGAGACTCAATTCTGGAGAGTGTATATCCCCATGTGTCCAAAAATGTTGCAAGCTGTTTATCAGCACCTTAGAAAAACCCCTAAGAAGCTTGTTGTGTTCCTAAGAAGTTTGCTGCTGGCTTGGCTGGGTCTCTGAAAAAGCAATACTTAAATGGTCTCAAAGCTCCTGTAACCAGATATTAGCGAACAAGGTACTGCAAAGCATAAGGCATGTTCCAACAATTCTATTGTAATTAACAGGTCAAAAGTGGGAGAGATTTGCCCAGCTGTACAAAGCTGTTGTTAATTTGCCTAAGCAATTTAATAAGCAATAACTATGTTCTGATACTGGCTAAATATATTATGAACATCATATATTAGCATACTTAACTTTTATTGTATGATCCTCAGTTCTTTTTTTATCAATGTTTTTTATTGAGATATAGTCATCTAAAGTATGTAATCAGTAATTCACAGTATCATCATAAATCTGTGCATTCATCATTACCGTCGTTATTTGAACATTTTCATTACTCCAAAAACAACAACCCCCCATATGCCCCTATTGTTTTGTTGTTGTATCTTTTTTTCTTTCTTATCTGTCCATACACTGGATAAAGGAAGTATTAGTCACAAGGTTTTCACACTCATACGTTCACACCTTAAAAGCCCTATAGTTATTCAGTCATCTTCAAGAATCAGGGCTATTGAATTACAGGTTAACAGTTTCAGGTATTTCCCTCTAGCTACACCTATAAACCAAAAACTGAAAAGGAATGTATCTATATTACTGCATAAGAATAACCTCTAGAAAGACATCTCGGCTCTATTTGAAATCTCTCAGCCATGGAAAGTATTTTCCTTCATTTATCTTCCCCCTTTTGGCCAAGAGGACTTTTTCATTCACATGTTGCCACTGCCAGGATTATCCCTGGGGGGAGTCATGCCCCCATGTCATGGTCAGGTTCATGTGTCAACTTGGCCAGGTGATGGTACCTGTTTGTCTGGTTGGGCAAGTGCTGGCCTGTCTGTTCCTATGAGAACATTTCATAGAATTAAATCATGATCATGTCAGCTGCATCCACAGCTGATTCCATTTGTAATCAGCCAAGGGGAATGTCTTCTGCAATGAGTGATGCTCAGTCAAATCACTGGAAGCCTTTTAAGGAGGATTCAGAAGAGACAGGCTCTCTTCTCTCTTCCTGCTTTGGCCAGGGACCCTCTCCTATGGAGTTCATTCAGACCCTCCATCGGAGTCATCAGCTTCACAGCCTGCCCTAGGGATTTTGGACTCTACATTCCCATGGTTATGTGTGACACTTTTATAAATTTTATATTTACAGATCTTTCCTGTTCATTCTGTTTCTCTAGAGAACCCTGACTAGTACGTCTGTTCTAGTTTGCTAGCTGCCAAAATGCAACATACCAGAAACGGAATGGCTTTTAAAAAGGGGAATTTAATGAGTTGCTAGTTTACAGTTCTAAGGCCGAGAAAATGTCCTAATTACACCAAGTTTATAGATATGTCCAATCAAAGGCATCCAGGGAAAGATACCTTGGTTCAAGAAGGCCGATGAAGTTCAGGGTTTCACTTTCAAGTGAGAAGGCACATGGCAAACACAGTCAGGGCTTCTCTCTTGGCTGGAAGGGCATGTGGCGAACACGGTGTCATCTGATGGCTTTCTCTTGGCTCTACCAAAAGGGACTCTCTCCAAAATGTTTCCTCTTTTAAAAGATTCCAGTAAGCAACTCCACCTTCTGTGGGTGGAGACACACCTCCATGGAAATCATCTAATCAAAAGTTACCACCCACAATCGGGTGGGTCACATCTTCATGGAAACAATCAAAATGCTCCCACCCAGCAACATTGAATGAGGATCAAAGGGCATGGTTTTTCTGGGGTCCACCACAGATTCAGACCAGCACAACATCCCATATTGTCAGGGAGATTTACACAGTGAAAGTCATGTCGCACATAGTGGGGGAGGGCAGTGAGTTCACCTGTGGAGTTGGCTTAGCGAGGATACCTCTGAACAACAAAAGAGGTTCTCTGGGGTGACTTGTAGGCCTAATTGTAAGTAGGCTCAGCTTCTCCTTTGCAGGAATAAGTTTCACAAGGGTAATCCCCAAGATGAAGGGCCTGTTCCATCAAATTGGCAGTCCCCAGTGCTTGCAAGAATATCAGTTTAATATTTCTACCTTTTTTCCCCAGTTCCTCAACAGGACTTTGCAAGTACTTTTTAATCTTCTGTAAAGATTACTGTGGGATGTATCGGGCACCACACCAACCTGTAAAACCAATAAGCTCTCATTCCCTATTCATGGTTCCATGGTATTCTAATAAGCTGACTATACAAGTTAAATTAGATAGTATGCTATTGAAAATACAACCTTTGTATCAAACAAATACCTATTCCTTTGGCCTCACATGGAAATTGAAGTTTTAAAATAGCCAGTATCATCCTTTACCCTTTAGCCTGTTTTACCTTAGTCCTAACCAGATCAACTTCATTTATATCTCTAATTGAAGTCTGATCACTTTTTCAATGTTCTTAACAGTTGCTGTATGGGGTAATGCTGACTTTCACAGTTAGACAACTCTAGTTCTGAGTCTCAGGTGTCACACAAATACCTAAAGTTCCATGAAATGACCAGGTAATACACAAAGAGCTCAGCATCTGAGAATTTAAAAATAACAATTATAACTCCAGAACAGATGTGAGTACTGTAAGAGCTTACAATCTAGGAATCTTTTCAATAGGCCTTCACCTGATAACCTGTTTTTTAATTCAGTTCTCAGAGTTTGCACATTCTAGTTGGTCCATACAAGTGAGGCATTATAATATCTGTCTTTTCATTTCTGGTTTATTTCACTCAACTTACTGTCCTCAAGGTTCATTCACCTACTGTATGCCCGATGACTTCATCCCCTCATTCCTTTGTCCCTTCTTGCAGCCATTGCATGTGTACACCTCACATCCCCCTTCCAGTCTACAGCTGATGTCCCCTTAGGTCACCTCCATCCTAGCAATTTGTAAACACTGTGCCATAAACACCAATGTGCAAATGTCCATTTGTCCCTGCACTCAGTTCCCCAAAGTTTACACCTAACTACAGGGTTCTAGGCTTATATGTGGTTCTAGCAACCACACCCCTAGCATCCTGTGGAGCCACCACATTGCCCTCCAGAGGGGCTGCACCGCTCTGTTTCCCTTTCAACAGTGGTTAGGTACATCTCTCACTCCACATTTTCTCCAGCACTTGTATCTTGGTTCATTTTTAAATAGTTTTATTCACACATATGATCCAAGCTAGGTAAAAAAAATAGAAAATCAATGGTTCCCATTATAATCACATAGCTATGCCTTCAACACCACATTCACATTCTACATGAGGATATTTCCATTGAATGCAAAGAAGCCTATACCCCGCTCCCATATCTCCCGCTTATTGACATTTAGCTTTGGCTTATTGCCTTTGGTGCACCCAATGGAAACATATTACAATGTTACTTGTTAATCCTAGACTTTAGTAAGCATTGATTTTATTTTTACCTCTGTATACCATCTTATTTTCCACACCTTGCGATGCTGAAATTCATTTTTGTTCTCCCTCATGGAAAAACGTGTTTGTGTAATTAATTATCATTATTGTTCACTCTAGGCATCACTAAGTTATACCATCAGAGTCTTTATCCTCTTTCTTTCCTTCTGCTGTCATACATGGCCCAGCCCTCCTCCCTCAACCATACTCATATTCAGCTCCATTCAGTGTACTTACAATATTGTGCTACCATCAGATAGTGCCGTGCTATCCATTTCTGAGTTTTTATAGCCAGTCCTGTTGAACATTCTGTACTCCTTCAGCATCAAATGCACAATCTCTACCCTCTTTCTCTCTCCTGATAACCTGTGTTCTCCACTTTAATTCTCAAAGTTCACTTATTAATGTTAGTTAATGTTAGTGAGGTCATGCAGTATTTGTCATTTTGTTTCCGCTAGTTTCATTCAGCATGATATCCTCAAGTTTCTTCCATGTTGTTAACTGCTTCATGACTTTATTCTCTCTTACAGCTGCATAGTATGCCGTCATATGTATATACCATAGTTTGTTGAGCAACTTGTACATTAATGGACATTTGGGCTGCTTCCATCTCTTGGCAATGGTGAATGCCATATAAACATTGGTATGCGAGTGTCTGTGTCCTTGCCTTCAGTTTTTTTTATTATATACCTAGTAATGGGATTGCTGGATCATATGACAGTTCTACATTTAGCTTCTTGAGGAACTGCCAAACTACCTCCCAGAGAGGTTGAACCGTTTTACACTCCCATCAACAGTGAATAAGTGTGCCTCTTTCTCCATATCCTCTCTAGCACTTATCTTTTTCTGTTTTTTTTTTTTTCCCCTGGGTAGGCACTGGGAATTGAACCCAGGTCTCCATCATGGCAGGTGAGAACTCTGTCACTGAGCCACTACGGCCCACCCTATTTTTTTCTTTTTTTGATAATGGCCATTCTCTTAGGTGTGAGATGGTATCTCATTGTGCTTTTGGTTTGCATTTGCCTAATAGCCAGAGACCTTCTCATTTGTTTTTGAGACATTTGTATTTCCCTTTCGAAAAATTATCTGTCCATGTTTTTTGCCCACTTTTTAATTGGATCATTTGTCTTTTTTGTCGAATTGTAGGAACTTTGTATATATTCTGGATATTAAACCCTTATCTACTGTGTGGTTTCCAATATTGTGTCCCATTGCATAGGCTGCCTTTTTACTTCCCTGACAAAGTCCTATGATGCACAAAAGTGTTCAATTTTGGAGAGATCGCATTTATGTAGTTCTTTCATTGCTCATGCTTTGGGTGTAAGCTCTAGGAAACCACCATCTATCACAAGATCCTTAAGATGCTTTCCTCTATTTTCTTCGAAACATTTTATGGTCTTGGTGTTTAGATCTTTGATCCATTTTGAGTTTTATGGTCTTATCTCTAATGTTAAGGTCTTTGATCTTTTCATATAAGATGTGAGTTTGGGGTCCTCTTTCATTCTTTTGGATATGGATAGCCAGTTCTCCAGGCACCGTTTGTTGAAGAGGCTGCCTTTCCAAGTTGAGTTGACTTGACCACCTTATCAAAAATCAATTGGCCATAGATGTGAAGATACACCTCTGAACTCTCAAAATAATTCTACTAGTCAGTACACCTATCTTTATGTCAGTACTATGCTGTTTTGACCACTGAAGCTTTCTAATACAATTTAAATTCAGGTACCTCCCACTTCATTTTTCTTTCTCAGGATATTTTTTACCTATTTGGGAAACACTACTCTTCGAAATTAATGTGATTATTTGGTTTTTCTATTTCTGTAAAGCAAGTTGTTGGGATTTTAATTGGTACTGTATTGAATCTATAAATCAGTTGGGGCAGAATTGACATCTTAACTATATTATTTTCCCGTCCGTGAACACAGTATGTCCTTCCATTTATTTAGTTCTTCCTTGATTTCTTTTAATGAAGTTTTGTAGTTTTCTAAGTATGGGTCTTTAAATCCTTGGTTAAATTTATTCCTAAATATTTTTATTGGTTTGGTTGCTATTGTAAATGGAAGTTTTTTCTTGATTTCCTCCTCAGGTTGCTTGTTGCTGGTATATAAAAACACTATTGATTTTTGCATGTTGATTTCATATCTTCCCACTTTGTTATACTTGTTTATTAGTGCTAGTATTTTTGCTGTAGTTTTTCAGGATTTCCTATGTACAGGATCATGTCATCTGCAAACAGTAAAAGCTTTACTTCTTCCTTTCCAATCTGAATTTATTTATTTATTTATTTATTTATTTATTTATTTATTTATTTATGCCTTATTGCTCTAGCTAGAACTTCCAGCACAGTGTTGAATAACAATGGTGATAATTGGTATTCTTGTCTTGTTCCTGATCCTACAGGGAAAACTTTCAGTCTTTCCCCATTGAGTATGATGTTAGGTGTGGATTTTTCACATATTCCCTTTATGATGTTAAGGAAGTTTCCTTCTATTCCCATTTTTTGAAGTGTTTTCAACAAGAAAGTATGCTGAATTTTGTCAAATGCCTTTTCTACATCAATAGAGATGATCATGTGGTTTTTCCTCTTTAATTTATTGATGTGGTGTATTCCACTAATTTTCTTGTGATGAACTACTCTTGCACACCTGGTTAAAACCTATTTGGTCATGATGAGGATGCTTAAGTCTTGAAGTTCATCAGTAGGAATGAGAAAGTGGGGAAGGGGGTATGCTGATCACAGTTTGGGGCTATGGTTATAAGAATCTAAGTCTAGAATTTTCCATAGGCTATTCTGTTGGGGAAAAAACTGAAACACCTGGTTAAAGTCTACACTACACTAGTATTTTTTTAAGCTGTGTAATTGCAGCTGTATAATTCTGAGAAAAATCAGTTAACTTCTCTGAACCTCAATTTCCTCAGATGTATTTAATTTATATTCCCAGGACCTCATCTCAAGGCAACACCTAAATCTTTGGCACAGGGCATTTTGACAGTTTTTAATCTCATCCTGCATATGTCCCAGTTCAAAGGGGGCCTTACCTAACCACCTTCGTCATGCATTCCTGGTTTGTAATTTACCAGCCTTCAAGTAAATTTCTACCTTTTTCTGCTTCATCCTAATTTTAAAAAATTATTTTCAACTTAATCTGTTTCTTCAAACTACTTTCCATCCACTAAACTTTTCTAATGAGCTCTGTGAATTTTCTGTACCATTTTGGAAAGAAAAATTTTTTTTGGTCCTTAACTCAGATTTATCGTGCCTATCTTATAGGATTAAAAAAATCATGGTGCTTTAAAAATAAGAATTTATCTGACTGTTCCTATAGACCTGCTACTGGGAAGCCATCTGCCTCTTCACTACCACTTATCTTGCATTTTTTTCCCCTCATTTTTCTTGATTTTTTTAAATGCAATTTTATTGTGATATATTCACATAACATATAATCATCCAAAGTATACAATCAGTGGCTCGCAGTATCATCATACAATTGTGCATTCATTACCACAATTTTAGAACATTTTCATTACTCCAAAAATAAAAAATAAACACCCCAAACATCCTATACCCCTTGTCATTATGAAACTTATTCCTGCAAATTCATGCAAAGAAGCTTCCCCTTATGAAACTTATTCCCTAAGGGGTATGGGGAAAAAAAAAGTAAATAAATTATTTTTGTCTTTGTTTTCTTACTCATCTGCCCATATATTGGATAAAAGGAATGCCAGTTACAAGGTTTTCACAATCACACAGTCAAACCATAAAAACTATGTAGTTATATATAATCATCTTCAAGAATCAAGGCTACTGGATTATAGTTCAACAGTTTCAGGCATTTCCTTCTAGGTATTCTAATACACTCTAAACTAAAAAGGAATATCTATATAATGCGTAAGAATAACCTCCAAGACAACCTCTTGACTATTTGGAGTATCCAGCCACTGAAACTATTCATTTCTCCCTTTTAGTCAAGAAGCATTCTCAATCCCGTGATGCCAGGGCCAGCCTCGGGAGTCATGACCCGTGTAGTGGGGGAGAGAGAGCAGGGAGTTTATTTGCAGAGTTGGTTTAGAAGGAAGTTCACATTTGAGCAACTAAAAGAAATTCTCTGGGGGTGACTCTTAGGCATAAGTATAAGAGGTTTAGTTTCTTCTTTGCAGGAATAAGAATCATAAGATCGAGGGCTTGGCTCATTAATTTGGTAGGCCCTAATGCTTGTGAGAATATCATAAATTCTCCGAGTGGGAGAGTTCACCATTTCCACCTTTTCCCACAGTCCCTCCAGGGGACTTTTTTTGCATTTGTTTTTGGAAGCTGCCAGAGGAATCTCACAATAATGGCCTCAATCTGGCTGTACTGCTGCTGTTCTGCCTTCTCACTGCGGGACTGGTTATAGCTGCTCCTATGTCCATGGTGGAGCTGCCTCCCTCTACAGCTGTCACTAATCCTGAGAATTGCCCAGCCAGGTTCCTCCCTCATGTACAATGGCACCCTGCTTCCAGGATGTGCAGAGTTGTCATCCAGGTATTCCTGGTCCTCCTGGAACCCTTGGTCTTTCAAAGTAGCCCTATTTTATCTGGAACCTTCATCTGTTGAAGCCACAGTAAATTTCACACACAAGTGGGAAGAAAGTTTTCTTTCCCCTTTGTTTTAGAGCATGTTATTTTGGGTAGTGGACCCTGTTCATGATTTCCCCAATCCCCCCAATCCATTTTATCTGCTATATACACACATCATCTAGCTTCTCTATGCTTTATTCCTAATGTCTTTGCATCTGTGACCTGGGGTCTTGAATCAGTTCAGCCCTATAAAGAGAGGGTCAGCTATGTCCCACATGCTTAGGGCCGTCTGGGGGTGACTGGCAGCCAATGGCAGACTGTGAAAGCCTGGTTTCCTGCCTCCTTGTAGGGTAAATCCCAATGTGTAATTTATGCTCTAAAGTTCCCCAAGGAAACAGGCTAATGATGGGAAGTTGTCTACGGTTGTGTCCTCCTCTGTTTGGCATTCTCTTCTCCCATAAACATTTCTCCTTCTCCTTAATAAATCACTTGATTGTGAATCCTCCTCCCATTATCTACTTCTGGGGAAGACCACCTAAGATACCTGTTTCCAGGTATGCAGGAGTGGTTTTTGGAGGCAGACTATTAAGGATAAGATTCTAGAGTTGCATCGCTCACCAATAATCCAATGGCTATAAGGATCCTTTCTTAGATGGATCCTATCTGGAGGGCTAGAGCAGTGCAATTGCTAAGATTTTTGCCTGTGGTGAATCAGGATGTGCTAGAGATGGAAGGGGATATAGCAAACTATTTTCTTTGGCTTTTGAAGGTTTTGAGGTCTATGGCAGTTATGAAGTTTGTGGAATTGATAGGTTGTTAATGAATTCCATGATGAGTTGACAGAAGAGAATGGCAGGCTCATGTGGGTCAATTTCAGGTTTGGTAAGAAAGTCAGGGTTCATTGACAGGTTTTAACAGACCCTCATCTCTTATAGCCAGAGGGGGACCATGCCTAAAACCAGGCCCCCAGAGGGGGACCATGCCTAAAACCAGTCTATTACTGTGACAGCTGATAGAGTAATAGACTTGAGTTTGCACTCTCAGCAAGACTCCCAGCAAAAGTCAGGGCCTTGATAAAGGAAGGAGGGGGACCTTGAGATTTAGGATTGGGTCATGTGGGGATGTGTACTTGAGAACCTCGAACCCCAGCCCCCCTTAGTCCTCTGGGCCTGCAGAAGGGGTCTGTACCTCTTAGTACAGGGCAGCCACTCCCTTGTTTGAATGTTTTCAGTCAATTGTACAAATATAAATAGACCAAACGAGAGACTTATTTTATGGCTTATATCCTTTATTAGACCTTAAGTTCCTTACAGTTCCATCTCCAGAGAAAAATAGAAAGAGCATGGACTTTGGAACCTGGGAGTTATTCATGTTCTCACTTCACAATATGTGTGATCAAAGTCAAGGTACTGAATGGTCTTGAGCCTCAGTTTTCTCACCAGACAAAAAGTGGTTAATGGGTGGGCTACTATGGTTCAGTAGGCAGAGTTCTCACCTGCCATACTGGAGGCCTGGGTTCAATTCCCAGTGCCTGCCCATGCAAAAAGCAGAAAAGAAAAGTGGTTGATGATACAACAGTGTCATGTGCACCAAGATAAGTGTGCAATGTAAAGCTACTTCACAAAGAGGAGGCTCGATAATTATGAATTATTGGATTCTGACTCCAAATGACCTTGATAGTAGTAAAGGAAAAGAATCTACCATATAGTAAAGAGCCAGGCCAAAAGGTAGCCAGGCAGGAGATGGAGGGGGAAGCTTTCCTTCTTTCATTTTCCTTTTTCCATTGAGACTGAGATGAAGTCAGCAGCTGTTAGAAGAGAAAAAGCTCACTTAGTGAGTTGAATAATGTCAAGCTATTGCTTAAATGAAAGGAGCAGCTGGCTTTTTTACCAAGGCATCATTGTCATACCCACCCTCACTTTTGGGATCATTAGAAATTTACATGGGGTGAATAGCGCAGGAAAACTATATTTACTTTTCCAGAAATCATCAGAAAACTGCTAGCATACTCTCAGATGTGAGAGAAAAGCACATGCAGCCAGATGTATATTTTTCATGTGAATGTGAGAAAAACTGCTGGAAATAAATTTAAGCTTCCCTGAGACAAAGAAGTGGCAGGCAGTCAAAGGAAGATAGATGCTTAAAGGAAAATGGGGAAGTATAGTAAAGAAAAATGTGGTCTATTTAAAGGCATACATTAGTTCAAATGTTTCAGGGAGAACTAATTACTCCAAAGCCTCTTAAGTGTTCCCTCAGGGTGTTAGCATGTCAGGCTTAGTAAAAAGATCTAAATACACACCACCCAGTTTTTAAAGTTTATTTGTGTCCAATTGTAAAATTAAGTAAAGGATATTTGTAAAATATAAATAACAGTAAAAATCAATCTAGTGAAATTTAACTTGTATTTTAGTGCAGTTTGATTATATCTCTATACAGTTTAGTATAAAGAATATAATATGGTGGATAATACTTTCAGTCCTGCCTTTATCATCTATATTTTTCTGTGTCATCCAAAACACTTCAAGACATTATTTTTTTTAAGGCTGCAAAATATTCCCTTGGATGGATATTCCACAGTTACCCCCAAATTTCCTGGTAATGTAGACTTAGTTTTTACTTTCAACTATTTTATAAAGTTGAGAAAAATCTTTAACTTCCTCTTTTAGGTTATAAAATTAATATATATTATTGAAGGAAACTTGGAGAATATGGAAAGTTTAGCAAATCAAAATGTAAACTTATCTCCAGTTCTTTCCTTTCCAAGATAATCGCTTTTATCACTTTAGTTCATTTTCTCCCAGGCTTTGGAAATCTTTCTGCCATCTTTGGCCCTTTCCAGGTTCATCTTTCTTATGCTTTGCCTCAGGTCTACCAGATAAGGTTCTGTCTTAAACTGAATAATTCCTACAATTATGTTTCAGCTTCTGAAATACAAAAAGTTGTATATGCATATTATATAATATTAATCTATATTCTGCTGGTTCTGTTATCTGGTTATAGTAATGAATCTACTTTTGTTGATTTATGTTTCCAGTTTCTCATGCCAGGTATTTCTCTCCTATTTTTTATCATATACAAATATTTCTAGGGTATTTAAAAGCATATTGGACTGGGCAGGCAATGGTGGCTCAGTGGCAGAGTTCTCGCCTGCCATGCCGGAGACCTGGGTTTGCTTCCTGGTGCCTGCCCATGTGAAAAAAAAAGTACATTGGTTGAACTGCTGTTAAAGAGGAAAGGGGCACAGAATGTAGGGTTTAGCTTATGTTCTGGTTACAAAAGTAATATGTTATTTAAAGCTCTTTCTATATATGTTGTTTTAGGGCATGTTTCCTTCAACTTTGAGGGACCTTGAGATGAGGATTTGTGTGGAAGAAATTAAGTAAGAAACTGATCCCAGAGGAAAGCAGAGAAGGGAGGGGTGGGGGGACAGGGGAGGCAGGGAGGGAAGAGAGAGAAGCCAAGGAGCTTGGTGATTTCAGGCCAGCCTTCAACCTGAACCAAGCTTAGGCCAGGGAACTAGATTTTCAGACCCTTGTCCCTGTTAGTCACAGCCGAAGAGCTGCTCCGAGGCGCGGAAATCCAGAACCCTCTCCACAGAGTCCTCCAGGTGCCTTCTGGATAGCTGCCAGAGGGTTCATGAACAAGCAAAAGGGATTCACGGAATGTGCATGGAGCACTGATGGTATTGATCACACATGACAAAATCATTGCTAAAGTATAAGCTATCTGAGTGCTGGGTCTATGCGTTATGACTTTATGTTCCTCATAGCTAGCACAGGATGGGATTAGTCATGGTAATGCATGTAGAATCCAGTTGTTGTACAAGCTTTCCAATTAGTTTTAAACCATTAAATAGTCAAATTCTTTTTTTTTCTCAAATCCAAAGCAATTCCATCTTTTTTTTTTATAGTTAATCAGTTCTTGCTGGAAGATGACTTTAGTCACAGAGAAAGTATATTACTTGAGAAAGTATCAGTAAGACTTATATTTAACACTGAGGTTAATAATCTAGTTTAATGCTGTCTAACACTCATCACTGTTAAATTTCATCAGAAAAATGGCTTTAAAAAATGACTGTATGGTCAGTTACCACCCAGCTTAACAATGGAAGCCAATCTATATCACGTTGTAGTTTAGAAATGGCAGCAAGCCACCCTTTCCTTCCTTTGTATTCTTACGTGCAGAAAACAAACCCAAGTGTCCATATGACAGTTCAGATCAATAGATCTAAAATCTGACAGTATAGGCTTCTCTAATACAGCTGAATTGGAATCTGAGGTAAAAGTGAAACATATGAATGAAGACTAGTGATCCCAAGGGCAGTTCCATCAAAATTCAGGCAGAAAAACCTGAAAAATGGTAGACTTTTTCCCACACTGGCTTGTAACATGAGGTCAGAGATATAAGTACATGATGTTCCTAGACCTAGGCAAAGCAAAGGGAAACAAACAAAAAAGACCTTAAGTGCCTGGGAGGGGCCTGTTTCCTGTTTCTGAGGTCCAGTATTTTTCAGGAGCACACACACAATCATTGCAAAATAGGTAGCTGTTTAGTGTGGAGATGAAATGAGACTAGAATAGTTCCCTTCACACTGCCTGAGCTGAGAGAGAAGCAAAAATCCACTGCTCTATAAACTAAACAAAAATATTAGGAGAAAAAAAGTGATGTTACACCACCTCTCCCCCCACTCCCCGTTTTCATCGTGCCTTTCCTTGGTAGCTAATCTGGGGTGTTCGTGTGTCATCAAGAAATCTAATCAGACATGAGAAAGTCATGCAACTACAGAAAAATATAATTTACATATGACTTGCCATCTGTCATAGGTCATACATTATCAAAATAAATACTGTACTATGGCTATTTATATGAGAAGCCCCAATTAACCCTGTGATATTCCTTTGATATTTAGAAAAACTATAAAGCACTCTCCCTGACAGGTCCATTGAGTGCTATATTTTTTAATAGATGCACTTCTTGCGTGTCTGTTTTTTTTTTTCTTTCTCTCCTTTTACAACCCTAACCCTCTTAGTTGAGGACCAAAATAACTGTGAGAAGCCCCTTAGAAACAGGTATAAGGGGGGAAGAATATCTTTGTGATAGGAGTTTGCCTGTGGTTGGTCAGGTTAGGGTAAAGCTGAATGTTCACCAGTGATAAAGAGGAGAAAGTCCATGAAGTGCTGTGGATTTTGGTAGAAGTGAACTCCTATCCTGCCATGTAGGAAACATGGCATCCTAAACACAACTGCTTCCTCTTCTCTCCCGCCCAAGGGAATCGGACTTACTTGAGCCAAATGGTTGCTGAGAACCAGACACAGCGTTAAAATGTAGTATGGAAATCGAATGAGGAGATTCAGATGTGGGATATGTGGCATCTTGAGTGCAGCTAGCTTCCTTATCACTCCATCTTGGTCCATTCAATGTGTAGAAATTCTTTCCATTTTCATCTTCTCATCTCTAAGAAGCTTTAGGCACACAGTTGAAAGTCAACAGAGCCTATAGTAATAGTTCACATCCCCACATATTACCCTTTTAAAAAAAAAAAACACAGGTAGGCACCCAGAATCAAACTGGGGTCTCTGGCATGGCAGGTGAGAACTCTGCCTGCTGAGCCATCATGGCCCACCCATGTATTACCTTTTTTATATACTCACCACAACCTGAAGCATCCGGTAATGGAGACTCCTGTCAATCTAGAGTCTATCATTGAACTCTGACTTCCTCATGACTAGAAAAAGAAATGATGGGGAGTTGAAAGAAAGAAAAAACATGGAGGTGGAATTAGACGCAATGGGGAGGTAGGAATGAAAAAAAAATGCTTTTCTACATTTTGGGGGTAGGGGGTTATTTTTGCTTTGTGCTAGGTTTTCCTAAATCTTGTGGGCACCTGATAAATACACGCTTGATCAAGTTTTTGCTCCTTGGAGCAGTGGCTCTCAACCTCTAGGAATTTTTTAAGATCTCTAGACATGGGACCCAGGCATTAATATTTAAAAAATTTCCTGGCTATATCCAATATAGAGCCAGGGTTGAGTGCACCTGTTTTGGACTCCCTAGTTAGAGGTTTTTCACAAGGAAGTCTCTTGTCCATTTCTCATTACTCCTTTTCCTACAGTGAGCTTCCAAAGGTCAGACCCACAACTGAATTAAAAAAATCACATAAAAACAATGGAAACTGAGCCATCCCGGTCCCTCCACCCCAATAATTCTAAAGACCAAACAAGATACAATTATCATGTCAGCAAACTCTGATGCTATCTCTCACCTTTTATTGCCCCTGTTTTGTTTTCCTATCTATTCAGGCTCCCCATTTCACCTTTGTGGGAGACTACCCACAATTCTTCAAGAAAACTATCTGGCAAACCTATTAATATTGAAGTTTCAGTGACCCAAAAGGTGACTGCTATTCGCTTTGCACATCTTCATGGTCAAAGAAGTTACCTAAAGAGGGAAATGTCTAATTCAATGAGCTGAAATCCGATGGTCGAATTTCAGGCCAGCGTGATCGCTTTCATCCAGGGGACTTTTTCACAATACTCTGAAAAATTGTCTGGGAAAGGCAGCTTGCAAATTTCCAGCCCGAGCATCGCAGGAAAAGGTATAGAAGGGTTGGCCTGAAGCAGCAAGATGGTAGATTAATAACTGGTACAAATAGATGTAACGTGTGTGTCACATAGCAGGCATTCAACAAATGCTTCTTGCACTTGTTAACTCATTCTTCCCCCCACAATCACCCACCATTTAGAATCCTTGAAAACATTCTGCAACTGTTTCAAATATTCAGGAAGCCTGAAACAATATTGGATTTAAAAGAGAAATACTGACTAACCAATGTCTGGAACTATAAATTGTTTTTACTGTGCAATGGGCCTCTCCATGTTTTAGAGAAACATTGATACATATCAGTTATGAGCTTTGCTAAATCATCCTTTCCACCTTCTTGAGGGGATAAAATGTAGTGTTTTGTTTAGTTTGAGATATTCCTTATCCTAACATAAACACCAACAGCAAAGTATAGATTTCAGACATTTGTATCTGTAATATAAAGAAATGTCATATTAAATATTACTAAATAAAATATTCAAAGCTCAATAGATTTTCACACATTTATAACAATGTGATTATCAATTTTCTTTCAAAAAGCAACTGAATAGAAAAGGAATACTAAATATAAAGGGATAAAAGAGTTGTAATTTGTCAAAATACACATCCCGTACTTAAAATAAAAATTAAAAAAAAAATTCTGGTTGAATTTAAGGCAAGAAGAGAGCTCTTTCATTCATGTTACCTCTGACTACTGTTCCAAGCCATACACTACCAAATGATCATAGAATCAATCCAGGAAATACTGTTGTGCTGAAGTCTCTTCCTCCAGCGGTGAGGCCCAACTTTGTGGCCAGTTTTAGTGGGCAAAGAGCTCAAATCCTGGGGTGTGGCTGGCAATTTAAGTGTGAAATTGGATTTCTAGTATAATCACTCATCTAATTGTACATTCAAATGTATTCTGCATTTGCACATTTAATTATGTCTTAAATGAAAGCACTCTGCTCATAATGATTTGTTCTAATTTTCTTTCAGATATATTACCAAGGGAGAAACTTAGTTTTGGAAGCCATTTATAAAGGGGTTTATGTATACATTGAAAAAAAGTAAAAATAATGGGTTTAAAAAATGCTTCTTGAAAGAAAAGATCTCTCAGCTACTTTAGAGGTGCAAGGGAAAACATAAAGACATCCTAGATGAATAAATTGGATTTCATTTGAATGAGCATCCAACATCGGAGGAGGAAATATTATTTTGTATTGTTGCAGTTGTGCCCATTATAATATTGGTTTCTTTCAGCTACAACTCAGATTCCTGGGTCAGTGCAAAAGGACTTGTTTATTCAAAATAATCAATTATCTAGAAAAGTGGCTTATTAGTCTTAGATTCCAAGAGCACACAGTCTGGTCTACACATTAAAACTGCCGTTTAAATCCCCTTTATGAGAATCGTGCCTGATAGGGCACTTCCACACGCAATCATTCATTTGTACATCTAGAGCTTCTAGTAAATCACAGAGCATGGGTTTTGTGCCTGTAGATATACTGCAGTTGATAAAAACTAAGATTCAGATACTGAAAGTTGAGTAAGCTCTAGCATTTTCCATGATTTTAGCTTTGATGCTATCCATTAACTTAATATCGGGGAAAAAATGTCAGGAAATGCAGAGTTTCCCGTTAAGCTTTTTTGACATATGAGTAGAAAGAAGTCACACTAAGCTTTTAAAATTAATGTGATACAATGTCACCCAAAGTATTTCCTACAGTACACTCCAAGAGGTTAATTTATAGTTAACTTGGGTGTCACAGTTCTGAAATAACTGAGTTGTGCTTGTAATGGTTTGACTTTAACTTAGGCATTTAATTAAGCATCCATTACAGATTCTTTTCCATACTGATTCGTGCCCTGAACAAGATGTCATTTCATAAACCCAATTAAACATGCTACTTACTGTGGTTTAAATGCCAAGGCATAGTTAATGGATTGGCCAGTTTCACAGATCAGCAATGTTTCTCTTCCGGCAGAATTTGCTCATGACAGTAACATAAGTAGTCTGTACCACTGGATGGACCAGAATTGAAAGTATAAATATTGGTGCCTAGGTAAGACAATTGGGAGCTCCTCACCTAAGTTGTGAGAGTTGTGTGATATATTGTGAAATTAATATTCCATATATATGAATTTTCAACCTTTCTGAAATCTAGCAGAATGGCTTCTGGAAGGCAGTGAGTCTCTTTCCAAACTGATGGGTGAAAATGTTTCTACTATAAATCAATGCTTTAAAGTCAATATTTGAGTTGCTTTTCCAAGTTGGCACTTTTTTTTTTCAATTAAAAGAGGCTTCTAGTTAATTTGTTTAAATTGACAAGAAGTCAATATAGAGTTGTCTTTTTCTTTCCTCACAGTAATCTCTTGTCTACGCCACTTTCTTTTCTCTAGCCCAGGCATACTCACCAAGATGATAATTACTAAAAGATAGATGGGATTTATGATAAATCTGGTTGTCTACTTAGTAGACATAATTCTTATTTTCTTAGTTTATAATCATTTTTTTTTATGGTGCAAGAAGTTCACAGAACGTGGTTTTCTCTCCCAATCCAAGGTGATGAAGCATGATTGGTATAAACAGTGGACATTGTGATACATTGTATTATTCCTTCATAATTTTTTATTCCTTCCTCACCCTTGATATTCTTTAATAAGATGAGAGAATACTTCTCCTCATTTCTGACTTTGGGCTTGGCAATATGATAATTCCACCCAGTGGAATGTAGGTAGAAGAGTCTATGTAAAGCTTTTAAGAGGCATTATGCTTTTTTACTTTCTCTCTTGCCCCTCTGCAGTGCATTATTAGAATCATATGCCCCAGGTAGACTCTTTCCTTCAACCTGAGTTGAGGAATGAGGGGCATGCTTGCACCTTACCCATGATCTGATATAGAACTCCTGAAAGTTATCCAAAACTCATGAACAAGAAATAACTATTTGGTATTTGTGGTAGTTAGATTCAGGTGTCAACTTGGCTAGGTGAAGGTGCCTAGTTCTATTGCTGTGGACATGAGCTGATGGCATGTGAAGCTCATCTGTTCTGGATTACATCGCAGTCGGCTAGGAGGCGTGCCTGCTGCAATGAAGGATGTTTGATTTAATTTGCTGATGCTTAAATGAGAGAGCTCAACATAGCACAGGCCAAGCAGCTCAACATACCTCATCTCAGCACTCACAGCTCAGCCCAGGCCTTTGGAGATGCAGAAAGGAATCACCCCAGGGAAAGTTGTTGGAACCCAGAGGCCTAAAGAGAAGTCCAGCAGAGATTGCCCTGTGCCTTCCTACGTAAGAAAAAACCTCAGTTGATTTGTTTCCCAGACCATGCATGGCCCCCCAACCCCCCCCCCCAAAAAAAGAACTTCAGTTGAAAGTTAGCTGCCTTTCCTCTGAAGAACTATATGTTAACTAAATAAATCCCCTTTTACTGAAAGCCAGTCCATCTCTGGTGTGTTTCATTCAGGGAGCTAGCAAACTAGAACAGTATTATATATAAGTTGTTGACGTGTTAGGATTGTTTCTTAAGATGCAGTATGAAGCAAAAGCTGACAAATATAAATGTCAATTTAATTCCCCCTTTCTTGTGATTGGATTAGAGGTGGATGTTTGTCCCTTTCTACCTAATAAGATGTATTAGGAAGTATGTTATAGGAGAAAGTTTCTGTAAAGATAATTGAAAGGTTTAAGAGGCGAGAGGGTGAGAAAGAAAGAAAGCAGACCAGGAAATTTAAAGCGAGTGTGTTTTACTGCTACACTCCTGGGCAGAGCTCACCGAACCCAAGATGGAGAGAGGTGAGTCCACGCCTGGGTCTTGGCATGGGCAGTTTTTAAGCAAGGGGGTCAGGTGACATCCGGAAGGGGTGGCCCATTAAACAAGGGGGTCAGGTGACCGGTTTGCAAGCGTTTTTATTGTAATGGTTCACTTCCTCATTCCAGAAGCCATGTTGGGAGGGGCGGCACAGCTTCCACAGCTCAAGTTGCAGTGTCCTTCCCTGTTCCCCTGACCTAACATTCCAGCCTTTTGGTGATAATAGTGCACTGAGATCTTTCTGGCTACTTCCTGCTGTACTGGGGCAGCAAGGGGTTATAGGCCGGAACTGTCATAGTCAGAAGAGTGGGGAGGGTAGGCGGTGATAATGATGCAGGAGCATTTGGTTGACTGCTACCCAGGATAGTTCTTTTATGCATCCCTGAAGGAAGTTGAGGAGACAGGGAGCTAGGAGAAAAAAGAAACAGATTAGGATAATTGGTTCTAGTAGCAGGAGGAGCCATGTTGCCAGGGGAGAAGAAAACCAGTTTAAGGCAGAGTTGGTTCCTTGCTTTCTGTGGTGGAGTTCTTCTTTTAGTTTGTTTAAGGCCTGAATATTTTGTTCTACCAAACACAACTCATTGATGTAATAGCATTCTTCTTGAAGGAATATACACGTTCCTCCTTTTTCGTCTGTTAGCGGGTCTAAGGCCCATCAATTTTGAAGAGTTACTTGGGCTAGTGAGGTGAGTTGCATTGTAGAGAGGAGAGGGATTCTGATGTTGATTCCAGGGCTACCTGTAGTCGAGTTTCGAAGTTTTGAGAGGTTAGAATATTGTGTCCCAGCGCCCCTCCCACCATGGCTGAGGCTGCAACCGAGGCGGTTAGGCTGATGCCTACTAGGATAGGGAGAAAGGCAGCCCTTTTTGAGCGAAAAGAGGGCAATAGCCAAGCTAGTTCAGATTCTCCATAGAGGGTTAATTGAGGAACAGTAGTCACCAGGAGACATGGTCCTGGAGCAGTGGAATTGAGGCACTTGATAAGAGTTCCACTACACCAGCAATATTGTCCATTAGGGGCAAAGATGGAGTTGTGGATGGTTAAGTTGGTTTGGCATTTTTCATAAAATTCTGCATGGCCCATAGTTGTGTTAGTAAGGTAGCAGACCCATAGGGGGTATGTAAGGTTTTCGGGCTCTGGTTCCTATAAGGGGATGATTTTTTAGGGTGTTTTCACAAGAACCAGAGTTATGATTGTGTATGTGGGTTAGATTTATAGGGACAGCTGCCAATAGTGGCCTATTTAATGATACACAGAGGAAGCAACGGGTTACTTCAGGGAGTATTTGTGTTTGGTTGAGGAAATGTAAGGTATGTTGGAGGATTTGGAGCCACGTATGGGGGGCTATTGAGGCAGAGGTTTGGGCGAGGTGGCTAGAGAGGCTTTGCTCAGCTTGCGAAATGTCGATAGATACCTGGGTAAGAGTAGTGTTAATGAGGACATATTCGCGGTGTATTTCAATGGTGCTTACAGGGTATTGGGACCAGCCACCGTAGTATAGCTTGCCTTGGATTCCTGCTACCCATCTTGCGTCCCAG
This sequence comes from Myrmecophaga tridactyla, assembly GCA_004026745.1. Classification (NCBI taxonomy): domain Eukaryota; kingdom Metazoa; phylum Chordata; class Mammalia; order Pilosa; family Myrmecophagidae; genus Myrmecophaga; species Myrmecophaga tridactyla. The sequence continues at coordinate 23,647 of PVIY010014728.1, forward strand.
GGATCTGCAATATTTCTATAAAATTGCTGGGAGCTGAAGCAGAAGGTACTTTTACAAGGCGGCTTAGTATACATATCATTCATTTTTTCTACATAAAATATTTTGCATGACAAATAGGGGCATCCCCCATATGTATTGTCATAGTTGCATTGGTTACAGTAACTTTTAGTTTGGGCATATGGAAAGCAGGCATATGGCCTTGGGTCTGTTTTAACTGATTTTGGATTCATGGGGATGAGTATTGGCTGGCTACAATTTGTTAGAGAGCAGCCTTTTGTACCAATTATATGGGTGAGTGATTTATTGTTTTGGTTAAAAGTTTCCCTGATTTTAAATTCCCATACATAGGAAGTGCTCTCAATGGGGGTTGGGAGGGTGAATAGTGTGAGTGATGTGGATGCGAGTAGCCCCAGAGGGTGACAAGTGTATGGTCTCTGGCCAGGAGTATTTCGTCTCCTGGCTGGAGACCATGGGGAGGATTGGCGGGATCATTTCCCCTGGCTTGTAGCAGGAATCGATCAGCGTGTTCTCGCAGCAAATGCCTGATTAAGGAGAGATATGGTAAGTAAGAACCCAGAGGAGGGGGCTGCACTGGCAGGTGGTGATTAAGTAGGAATGGGCGGCTGTTCATGAGCTCAAAAGGACTTAAGAAAGTAGGTGCCTGTGGAGCAGTGCGTAGTCAGGCAAGGGCTAGAGGAAGGAGGTCGACCCAGGATTGTTGTAGTTCAATGCCTAACTTGGTTAGCTGCGTTTTCATAAGACCATTAGCTCATTCTACTTTACCAGAGGATTGGGGTCGATAAGGGACATGAAGTTTCCATTCTATTCCCAAGGCCGATGAGGTTTGCTGGACCACCTGAGAAATAAAGGCTGTGCCATTATTGGATTGGATGGAGGTAGGTAGTCCAAAGCGGGAATTATTTGTTTCAGGAGAATGTCAGCCACCACATCAGCAGTCTCCTGTGTAGTAGGGAAAGCCTCTATCTAGCCTGTTAAGGTATCAATTATAGTTAGTAGGTTTCATAATTATTTGTGTGTGGGCATGTGTGTGAAATCTATTTGCCAGTCCTGCCCTGGAAGGTGACCCCTCAGTTGATGGGTTGGGAAAGTGGGGTGCAACCGTCCTTGAGGGTTTGTTATTTGGCAAGTGGGACAGGAGGAGCAGACTGACGTTATGAGCTGAGTTAGGGATGGGTGATGGAACAAGGGCTGGAGGAACCGTGTGAGGGCCCTGGGCCTGATATGAAGTGACAAATGTACCTGAGAGAGAATATTGGGGGCCTGTTTGGTTGGGAGAGCCACCTTGTTATTGAGGAAGATACAGCCTCCAGTGTAGTAGAGCCTCCCTGTGCAAGGAGGTTTCCATGTTCCCTGGAAGAGTAGGCAGATTGGAGGGAAGGTAGAGGAAAGAACAGAATTGGTGCTGGAGGGTTTGAAGGAGAGGGGTCCTTGGTCAGTTCTCGCGTGACAGCATCAGCCCAGTTATTTCTGCGGGTGACATCAGAGCTATCTGGTGCCCCTTGCAATGGATGATGGCCACCTGTGAGGGTAATAGAAGTGCTTGAAGCAAGCATTGGATAATCTTAGCATTAATTATAGGTGAGCCTTTGGTGGTAAGGAACCCTTGCTCCTTCCAGATGGTTGAGTGACTGTGTGCAATTAGGAAAGCATATTTGGAGTCGGTGTAGATGTTGGCGGATTTGTTTTTGGCTAGGTGCAAGGCTCTAGTGAGAACAATTAGTTCAGCTTTCTGGGATGTGGTTCCCTCTGGGAGCTGTACAGCTTCAAGTATTTTGGTGGGAGAAACTATAGTGTATGAAGCCCTGTGCCTTCCTTGTTGGTCTATAATTGAGCTGCTGTCTACAAAAAGGGTGAGATCTGCTTGCAACAGTGGTATGTCTGAGAGGCCTTGGCATGGGGAGGCGAGCGCCTCCATGATTTTGGTGCAAAGGTGGGTGGACTGTGGAGAGGGGTTTGATAGGGGACTATGAGGGAGGAGAGTAGCAGGGTTGAGGCTAGGCGAGACAGAGAGGGTGACATCCGGGTTTTCTAGGAAGAATAAATGAAATTCTTGGAGATGAGAAGGAGTGAGCAGAGAGAGAGATTTATGGGATAACAGGCCTTGTAGATGATGGAGTGACAGGACTTGTAGAGGCCTACCTAGACTGAGTTTAAGAGCTTCATGAGCTAGGGTAGCAGCCACAGCCAGTGCTTGGAGACAGGGAAGCCATCCATGGGTGGTGGGGTCCATTTGTTTTGAAAGATAGGCTACTGGACTATAAGTTGGTCCCAGAGGTTGGGTTAAGACTCCCGCTGCTATTCCTTGCTTTTCATCGGTGAAAAGGAAAAAGGGTTTGTGGGGATTTGGAAGAGTGAGAGGAAGTGATTGAAGTAAGGCATCACGGAGAACTGAGAAAGTTTTGGCTACAGTGGAGGGGTTGTCTAGGGGCCCCGCGGGTGTCGCCTTGGCCACTTCATAAAGAAGCTTCACTAGGAGGGAAAAACCGGGGACCCAATGTTGGAAGAACCCCACAAAATCTAGGAATGATAAAATTTGTTCAGCATTTTCTGGAGGTTGGAGCTCTCAAAGGGCTTGTTGTCTGTCTACTGTTAGGTGTCCGGATGTAGGAGTGAGGCGGAGCCTCAGGTAAGTGACAGTGGAGGAAGAGAGTTGAGCTTTGTGGGGTGGGGGGGGACGCTCGATATCCTTTGTCAGCTAAAAAATTTAATAGGATGGCTGTAGACTTTGTGGAAGTTTCTTTAGAAGGGCTGCAAATTAACAGGTCATTTACATATTGGAGAATGATACTGGGGGTTAGATTACACCCTATTAGGTCCCTGGCTAGGGCTTGGCCAAAGATATGGGGGCTGTGGTGAAATCCCTGAGGTAATACTGTCCATGTAAGTTGTTGGGCAGCCGAAGAGTCCGGGTCTTCCCAGGTAAAGGCAAATAAATTGTAAAAGGCAGGTTCTAGAGGGATTATAAAGAAGGCATTTTTAAGGTCCAGGACAGAATAATGAGTAGTGTGAGGGGGTATGTGTGAGAGAAGAGTATATGGGTTGGGAACTACTGGGTGGATGGGGATGACAGCCTTATTAATTCGTTGGAGGTCTTGGACTAGATGGTAAGAAGCATCAGGTTTTTTGACAGGCAAAATAGGGGTGTTATATGGCAAGTTAGCGGGTATGAGGAGTCCCTTTCTCTTGAGCCAGTTATTGATGGATTGGAGTCCTTTTCGATGGGTTATGGAGATGGGAAATTGTGGCCGAGATGGGAATGAGGAGGATCCCTTAGCCGGATAAGAACTGGTTTATGATGGGAAGCTCTGGGTTTACTAGGTGAGGTGGTAGAGGAGGTGAGGGAAGGGTGGAACCTTGGGTGGAGGTGGAGGCCACACATAAGGGTAATAGTAAATTCGTTTGAGGTTTTTGTATCCAGTGAAGTGAGGCCCCCCAACTTGGCAAGAAGATTTTGCCCCATTAGCAGGCTAGGGCAAGAAGGCATCACTAAGAAAGAGTGTGTAATGGGGTTGCCTTCTATTAAACATGTAAAATGGCCCAGTAGTTAGGGGGCGTGAAGGACGGCCATCTATGCCTATAACCATGACCTGGGAAGGAAGGAGTTGACTTGAGTAGGAGGGGAGGATGGAGAAGGTAGCCCCCGTGTCCACTAGAAAGGAGGTGGACTTACCCACTACCTTGATAGTTACCCTGGGCTCGACGAGGGTGATCGGGGTTGCTGAGGCCGGGCATTGTCAGTCGTCGGTGGCCAAGCCCAGGACTGCCAGCGGTGGACCAGGGGTTGGAAGGGAGGCCACCCCATGGCCAGGCGCCAAGGGGCAGTCCCTTTTGCAATGTCCCTTTTTCCCACAGAGAGGGCACGGTCCCTTGGGCGGTCAAGGATTGGGGCACCGGCAGGACCAGTGTCCGTTGAGGCCACATTTGAAGCATTTTCCCGGTGGCAGATTAGTCGTACCTGGCTTCTTGTCAGTTGAAGTGGGCCGCAATCAGGGATTGGGTTTGTAAGTTCGCCTTTTGGCGGTCCCGGGATTCCCTTTCCACCCTCTCTAATTCATCACGAGTATTAAAAATTTTAAGGGCCATGTTTACCAAGTCACGAATAGAGGCCCGAGGACTGTCTTCAATTTTTCTAAGTTTGCATCTTATGTCTGGGGCTGATTGGGATATAAAATGTGTGGCTAAGATGGTTTTACCAGCCTCTGAGTCAGGGTCTAGGTGGGTATACTGGGAGAGGGTCTCTGTGAGCCAGTTTAAAAAGGTGGCAGGGTTTTCCTCAGGGCCCTGAGTAATTTTCCTCAGCTTATGAAAGTTTATGACTTTATGGGAAGCCTTCTGCATGCCAGCTATGAGGCATATAAGCATTTCGTCTCGCCTGATCTGTCCGTTTCTCCCCACTGGAGTGTCAGTCTGATAGTCCCACCCTGGCTCTTGGTCTGGCACTGCCTCGGCCCCTACCGGCAAGGTGTGGTTGGTTATATGTACCTGGTTAGCATGAGCCCTGGCTGCATTGAAAATGAAGTCCATTTCATCTGTAGTGAGGGAAGAAGAGCAGATTACATGAATGTCATGCCAGGTAATATCATAGGCGTTAGCTAGATATTGGAATTCCTTAGTATAGGTAGTTGGATCGTTGGAGAAGGAGCCCAATCATTTTTCAATGTGTGAGAGATCACCCAGAGAGAAGGGAGTGTGTACTCAAATTAACCCTTTAGGTCCTGCAACTTCCCGGAAAGGACAGAGCATAGTACTTTTTGAGTGGGTATGGGAGCTTACAGGTGAGGATGGCAAGGCTGTTGAGGGTGGAGGGGAATTTAGCAGTGGCAGAAGAGCTGGGGAAGGGTGAAGAGGGCATGGCAGTAGTGGGAGAGCTGCTAGAGTAGGAGGAGGAAGGGAAGTATAAGATGGCGGCTGGATGGCTGCTAGATTAGAAGGGGAAAGATAAGGATAAGATGGTGGCAGGATTGCTGCCTGAGGGTGGCGGGGGGGAGAAGGATAAGATGGCGGCGAGTGCACTGGTGGTGCAGGAGGAGAAAGAAGGGGACAAGGTGGCGGCTGGAATGCCACTGGGGTAGGAGGAGGAAGCAACGGACAAGATGGCGGCTGAGGTGTTGCTGGAGCAGAAGGAGGAAGTGGAGGACAAGATGGCGACTGTGGTGCCGCAGGAGGAAGAGAAGGGTAGAGCAAGGAAGAGGAAGATCATCCTCCTGAACGTTGTGGAGGCCCTGGTCATTTGAAGGAAGGTGAGTCGAGAGGATTGGAAAAGGAGGAAGTTTCATCAGATTGTTTGTTTAGAAGTGGGGATTTGGGGGTTTCCCCAGTTAGGGGTACCTGGGCCGTGGAGCAGGAAGTACAAAGGGAAGGGTGGGAGCTCAAAAGAAAAAAAAGCTTGGACATAAGGAATTTCGGCCCATTTGTTATTCCTCTGGCAAAAGTTGTGGAGGTTCGTAAGGAGATTAAAATTGAAAGTCCCATCCTCAGGTCAATGTGTATCATTATCCAATTGATACTGGGGCCAAGCCTTTTTACAAAAGTAAGTGAGGCGTTTTGGCTGAATGTCTGGAAGTAAATCCAGTGTGGATAGGTTTGTCAGATGACAACCCAGAGGAGTATAAGATTTGGTCTTTGAGGACTTATTGCCCATACTGATGGGTCTCAAAGGACAAAGGACTGGCCCAGGGGATGTTGGCATCCTAATGCCCTGAGAGAGTTCTCGGAGCTCTTACAAGCAGGGGCTCATCTCCCGAGGGGACGTCTCACCCTGGTTTGAGGCCCTTTCAGGTCCTGGACCTGAATCGGGAGGGAAACGAGAAGGAGGGTGTCCCCATAACTTCTCGAGTCCCAGAAAAGGGAGTGAGGCTTGCGGGCGTCCCCGTTCACCTCAACCCTCAGAAGAGAACCTGGCGTGAATTCATGATTTTTGGAGGATACTTTACGGACAGGCTCTCTCAGAACAGTGAGACTCGACAGAAGGGCTAGGAGGGAAGGGACTTACCCAATCTGTGGTGGATGTAGCAGCAGGTGAAGGATCCCTTGTAGCTGGCTATGTGGAGGAAGGAGGAGAGAGGAGGCTGGGGCACCCCTGGCCAGGCTGGTGGCACCTGCGTTCCTCTCCTGGGTTTCGGCAACAAGATGAAAGGTTTAAGAGGTGAGAGGGTGAGAAAGAAAGAAAGAAGACAAGGAAATTTAAAGTGAGTGTGTTTTATTGCTGCGCCCCCCGGGAAGAGCTCACCGAACCCAAGATGGAGAGAGGTGAGTCCACGCCTGAGTCCTGGTGTGGGCAGTTTTTAAGCAAGGGGGTCAGATGACGTCCGGAAGGGGTGGCACATTAAGCAAGGGGGTCAGGTGACTGGTTTGCAAGCACTTTTGTCGTAATGGTTCACTTCCTCATTCCAGAAACCATGTTGGGAGAGGCAGCACAGCTTTCACAGCTCAAGTTGCAGTGTCCTTCCCCATTCCCCTGACCTAGCAATAATTGATCTTTCATGACAGATGGCAAAAGTCTACCCTTTTTCCCCTTCCTTGAATTTACTGTTTAAAGACTAAGTGTGGGAGTGTTGAGTGATCTTGTAACTGTGAAGAATTATATAGGATGAAAAGCTAGCATGCTGAGGATGGCATAGCAGAAATAACAAAACTGGATGCTTGATAATATGGTTGAACTGATGCAGTACACCTGACTGCTCCCATTTCCAGAGTTCTTATGTAGAAAAAATTGAATTACTTTATTGCTTAAGCCACTAGTAGGAAAACTTCTGTTACTTGGAACTAAATGCATCTTAACTAATGCAATATACTTTTAGAAATACACTAAAACACACAAAGCATGTGCACACTGCCCGTTTGAATGTATTGTACCCCAGAAAAGCCATGTTTTAATCCTGATCCAGTCTTGTGGGGGCAGCTATTTCTTTTAATCCTGATTTAATATTGTAGGGCAGAAACTTTTGATTAGGTTATCTCCATGGAGATGTGACACATCCAGTTGTGGCTGTGACCTCTGATTAAATGGATATGTGACTTCATCCATTCCAGGTGGATCATGATTAGTTCAGTGGAATCCTTTAAAAGAGGAAGCATTTTGAGAGAGTCAGAAATGACAGAAGCTTCAGAGTGGACAGAGAGATGCCAACAGTTGGAGAACAGGGATACAGATGTTTGGAGATGCTTGGAGCTCTGCAGACGTTGCCATGAGGTGTTAAGCAAGCCAGAACTGGGAGAAAGCCAAGGGAAGCCAAGAGATGAGAGCCAGCCCCGGAGAAGCAAACTGAGGAACTCCCACAGGACCAGAGGCTGAAATCAATGGAACTCAGGAGCAAGGAACCAGCAGATGCCAGCCATGTGACTTCCCAAGCAACAGAGATGTTTGTATATCTGTACATGTTTTTGTATATCTGTATATATATATATATATATATTGGCCTTTCTTGAATTAAGGCATCTTTCTCTGCATGCCTTAGTTTGTACATTTTTATACAATTACTGTAAACTTGGAACCTATTAAATTCCCCTTTGTAAAAACTGTTTAAGTTCTGGTATATCACATTCTGGCAACTTGCAAACTGACACACATACAGATTTTTAATTGAAGCTATCATATGTTAACATTATTTGTATTTAAAAGTATAGTAACATTCCTTTACACTTCAGAATCTGTAGATTCTATGTATGTATATTTGGGAACATAGATATGTCTCATACATGAATATACTATATTTTGTATTGAATTAATGAACTAGAATATCAACTTCAGTAGGCTGCCTATTAAAATTTTAAAATCTATAAAAAATGAAAAATGTGAAAGAAAAATTAAGAGACGTGGAAGATAAATCTGTAAATTATAATATCCACCTAAAGGAGTTCCCATGGGAGAGAACAGAGAAAATGGGAAGAAAGAAATTCTCAAAGATGTAATAAAGAAAACTCTAAAAAGTAGAATAAAGGAACACATCTTATGATGTTACTGCTCACACAGTTCTAAGTCAAATGAACTTTGACTCGCCAAAGCTAGTATAGTGTTAGAGTGTGTGTGCATATAATTTTTTTTTAAAAATCACTTTTTGAAATATCATAAAAACATATAAGGAGAAATTTTAAACTTGATGCTTTTTACAAAATGAACATGACCATTTGATTGTCGATTCAGGAAATAACACCTCACCAGCACTGTAGATGTCTGTTTGATTCTCCTTTCCTATCATTTCCTCCACCTTCTTTCCCAAAGGCAGCTATTATCCTGATTTCTCATTCAAAAGGTTGGTTTTCCCTGAGTATTAACATTATATAAATGGAATCATCAGTGTAATGCTTTTTCTTTTAGACATCTTTGCTCAGACATTATTGGTGATATTCATTTATGTTCTTTTATTTAGCTATGGTGCATATTTTTTCTATAGTATTTCATATGTTAATAGACCACAGTTTATCCATTCTCCTTTGGAAGGGCATTTTGGTTGGTCTCAGGTTTTTTGTTGTGAATACATGCTTCAAACAGTCTTGTCTCTTTTTTTAAGTGAAAATATGTGTAGATTTATAGTTTGATAGGAAAAGCTCTAGGCTTACCTCTTGGAATATCTGGATGTCTGAACGTTTGACTCTTGCCCACAGTGAAGGAAAGTGAGACTTATAATGTATGATTTAAAATCCAGAAACTCCCCCTGGTGACCTGCAGGATCTGCTTCTTTACTGAATGGCTTGCAAATGGCCCAATTGGTTTAACATGCCCGAGAGGATTACATGGTCAGGGGGACATGGAAGGCATGATGAGAGTCTCTCCTTTAATCAAGATTAATAGTCTTGGTATTTCACCTTGGAGACATTTTTATGTCCCTAGGCTGCTTCAAGCAATGCCATGAAATCAGTTAGCTTCAACAGTGGGAATTTATTCATTCATGGTCAGAGTCTGGGAAAATGTCCAAGCAAAGGTGATGCTTCCTTCCCCTAGACTGTGGAATTCTGGGGCTGGCTACTGGTGATCCTTGGTCCATAGCCTGTCACATGCAAGGCACATGGTGGTGTCTCCTGGTGCCTTCCTTCTCTTACAGATTCTGTTGATTTCAGCTTCTAGCTTCTTCCTCTGTGGCGTTCTCTCTCTCTCTCTGTCTGAATTTCATTTCATTTATAAAGGACTCCAGTAAATAGGATTAAGATCCATCCTGAATGAGGTAGGTCACTCCTTAACTGAAGTGGCCGTATCAAAAGGTTCTACTTATAATAGTTTTACACTTACAGGAATGGATTAACTTTAAAAACATGTTTTTCAGGGGTACATACAGCTTTAAACTGCCACAGAGGCCAAAACTGCCACAGAGGCCACCATGTGTATGCATAAATAAGGACCCCTCGGAAGCTTACACATGGGAGATTTTTTGAAACCCCAGTGCTTGTCTGTATTCCCTTCTTTTTCTGTACCATGCCCTTGACCTTTAAGTAAAATGCTCATGTCAATATGCTCTGTTAAATGTGATGATTCCTTTCAAATATCCAAACTTGGAAAAACTTAGCAATATGTGCACACCTTTATTGAATATATACATAGAAATGATTTTGCTGGTTGATAGGGTACACATATATTCAGCTTTAGAAGATACACTCACGAAGGTTTGCAAAGTGGTTGTATCAATTTATGTTCCTGGTGGCAGTGTATGAATATTCCAGTTCCTCCACATTTTTTTTTAATTTTAGTGATAGCATTAAAAAAATTTTTTTTTTAGTGATAGCTTTTGTTAAAAAATATTTTTTAAATTTTAAAGTAACTTCAGAAATATCAAAGTTGCAAGAACAAAACAAAGACATCTTTTTTTGAACCATTTAAGAAGTAAGTTGAAGATCTAATGCCTCATCATTCCCAAATACTTTCAGGAAGAGGGTGTATTTCTACAAACAGGAATGCTGTCTTACATATCCACAGTACAACTATCAGAACTGCTACTATGTAATCCTCAACTGCATACAAGGCTCCAACTTTCCATACTGAGCTACCCCACAGTGCACTCACACACCTCACTCTACTCTGGTCCCAGCACCCATGCTTGGCCACATCATGCTTGGATGCCCTCCTCAGGCTCTGGTCTCTCCCCAGGCCACTGCCTACTCTATGCAGATACCCTTTTGTTCCTGCCTGGCCCACCCGCTGTGTGGGTACTCGCCACTCCCTGCTCAGGCTCTGGCATACCACACCCAGCCGCCCCATGTGTTGATGCCATTTTTCATTTTGCTTGTGCCCTACCACTCCTCACTGGACTGCCATCTACTGCTGTGTGATACCTTCCTCACCCTGTTCTTTGGTTTCAATACCTGGTCCTGTGGAGAACACCTAAATATGTGCTCTTTTCACCCTGCTTGGACTCTGAAACCATATACTGAGCCACCATGATAACATGGACACTCTTTTTGTCCTCTCTCTCTGAGCCCTACATGGGTGCTCTTCTCCCTTTGTCCCTTGGATTGACATACCCAATGCTGTAAACCCATTTTACCTTCATGATCTCTTAGATTTTGATACCCCATGCTAGGCCACCCATATGCATTTAAATACTAGCTGGCTCTGGCTTCAACCCATGCCAGGCAGCCCTTCTCCGTGGACACCAGCCTCACCTATTTAGGCTTCCACAACCTGCTCTGGACCACTGAGCCCCATCTTCATGTTAGGGAAGATAACTTTATCTTCCTAATAACTTTAGGACCGAATAGCTCAAAAAGAGAAGAAAATAAGAAAAAGAAGGAAAGAGAAGTCTGGGGGAAGAAGAGGAGGAAGAAAAAGCACTTACTGGTTGTGCCACTTTGAATCTGTGGTATACCCCAGAAGAGCCAAGTTCTTTACTCCTCATTCAATATTGCTGAGTGAGAGCTTTTTGATTGTGTTCATGGAAATGTGATCCACCCAATTGTGGGTGGTAACTTTTGATTAGATGGTTTCCATGGGGATGTGTCTCCATCCATTCAAGATGGGGTTGCTTACTGGAGTCCTTAAGAGGGAACCATTTGAAAAAAGCTTTAGAGCCCATAGAGCCCATGCAGCCAGGGACCTTTGGAGATGAAGAAGAAAAAAGCCCCCAGGTGAGCTTCGTGGAAGAAGAAGCCTGGAGAGAAAGCTAGCAGATGTCGCCGTGCTTGCCATGTGCCTTTCTAGTTGAGAGAGAAACCCTGAACTTCATGGGCCTTCTTGAACTAAGGTTTCTTTCCCTGGATGACCTAGATTGGACATCTCTATAGCCTTGCTTTAATTTGGACATTTTCACAGACTTAGAACATGTAAACTTGTAACTTAATAAATTCCCCTTTTTAAAAGCCATTCCATTTCTGGTATATCACATCCTGGCAGCTTGCAAACTAGAACACTGGTTTTAGTTTGCATTCTCTTGATTACCCATTCCATTGAACACCTTTCATGAGTTTACTGACTATTTGATTTTCCTATTCAGTGCAGTGCCCATTAAAATTATGTTGCTCTGTTTTCTAAAGGGTTTCCTGACTTTTTAAATTGATTTGTAGGAGGAATTCTGTAAGTATTTTTAGATATGAGAATTTTGGCAGTTATATTTATTATATATAACTTCTCATAATGTGTCCTGAGTTTTGGGGCATATATACATATATAAGAGGCTTCTAATTTTAATGCCATCCAAATTATATGTATATTTTTTATGACTACAACTTTTCTTTTTTGCTTTTTAAAAAATTTGTCTATATCAAAGTCATAATATTCTCCTATACTATAGTCTAAAATATTTACTGTTTCCATTTCATATTGAAAGCTAGTGCTTACCTTAAAATGATTTTTGCATGTGATGTGACATATTGGTCATCAGGTTTCATCCTTTTTACTCAAATGAATTCCATTTTACCTGGCACCACTCATTAAAAAAATCTTCATTTTCCTACTGCTCTAAATCTTTGTCATAAATCACATGTCCATATATGTGCTAGCCTGTTTCTACTTAATTCGATTTTTCTATTCCCTTGGTTTCCTGTTCTCCAAAACCACACTATCATTTTCACTGGAACTTTTTGTTGGGGGCTAGAAATTAAACTTTTAATTTTGAACTAATTTTAAGCTTACAGAAAATTTGTGAAAATATAGAGAATTTCTGTATATCCCACACTGAGATTCTTCTGATGTTTATATCCATAATTATAGAACAGTTATTAAAATCAGGAAATTAACACTGACTCAATACTATTAATTATACCTTATTAAAACTTCATTTATTTTTCTGTGAACATGCTTTTTCTATTCTGGAATTCTACTGAGTTGTTATAAGTCTTGGTTTGTCAGTTCGCAGTAATAATCATTATATACAGTTTGGTTTAACAACGGGGAATTTATTGTCTCATAGTTCTGGAGACTAAAAGTCCAAAACCGAGATGTCAGGAGGGCCATGTCTTCTCTGAAGTCTGTGGCATTGCAGCAATTCATAACTCGGTCTCTGCCTCCTTCCCATGGCCATCTTTCTCCTACTCTCTTCTACTCTTTGTTGAAATTTCCCCTGCCTGTAAGGACTCCAATGATATTAAATTAAGGCCAATCCTGATTCATCTTAATAAGATCTTCAAAGGTCTTATTTACAAATGAGTTCACATCCACGGGACGGGATGGGATTGAACATGTCTTTGTGGGGGCATGATTTTCAATCCTAACAGTGTCTCTCCTTCACCTCCTCTAACCTGTGATAGTTCTTCCACAGGTTGTTTTGTTTCATAACCTTGACCCTTTTGAAGAGGACTGATCAATAATTTTGTAGGCTGTCTTTCAATTTAGGTTTGTCTGATATTTCCTCATGCTTGGATTGAGGCTATGCATTTTGGGCAAAAAACTCAAACATCGCAAGCTCTTTTTGGTACATTATGGCAGGGAATAGATGACATTGATGTGCCTTATTATTGAAGGAATTTACTTTGAACATTTGATTAGGTTGGTGCTTGCTGAAGTTTTCTATTACAATGTTACCATCTTTCCTAACGTACCTAACAAATATCTTAGGGGAGATAGTTTGAGACAATGCAAACATACTTTTTGCCCAAAACTTCTGCCCATTTATTTTAGTGTCTATTGGGGAATCTTATTTATTAATGACCATCATTGTCGTAATTGATGGTTTAATGGTGATTTTTTTATTTCCTCCTTTCATTCTACATTTATTACGTTGAATTACTCTGTAAGGAAGAGCTGTCTTTTCATCCTCATTTGTTCATTCAATTATTAATTATTACTCAATTTTTATACAAATATGGGTGCAAGGATATTTTATTCTGTGGAATAAAATCCAATGATTATTTTAATGCTCAAATTGTTTGACCTTTTACCACAAGGAAATCCTTCAGAGAGACTGTTTTGTTGTTTCAACAGGCCCTCATATCTGTTTCTTTCCTCCCCTTCTTCCTGGGAACTTACATTAGGTCTTTACCCTGACATCATCTCCAAGTTCAAACCATTTCACTAACTCTACTTTCCCCAAATTCCTCTCCTTATCCTCCTCTTCATAGTTGCCTGACTATTCGCTCTTTTATGTAGAGTAAGTGAGTTCCCACTAGCAATCTGGTGTCCTCCATTTTCCTTCAGCTTGGACTCCAGCTATTCATCACCTTTGAGAGTTTTAAGAGGTAACATTCTTGCATTCTATCTAGTTTCTAGAATCAGGAGAAAGGGTAATGCTGACTCCAAAATTTCTAGGTCTCAGGAGACTTCTAAGGAAAGCATGGTAATTGTAGGTTTCCAGGATGATTCAATAGAGAGTTGATGGCAGCCTACTATTTAGTAGGCCCATGGAAGACAGATACTTGGGAATACAGCGTAGTCAGTACAATAGTTTATAAGCCAGCCAGCGTCTGGGCAGAGGAAGCAATTGAGGAAGCAATGAAAGAAGTCAAGTACCCAGTGTTCCAAGCTGGCTCCTGAGTACAGATTTATAGAACTGTAAAATCAGAGCAATGCAAGGGATATGACAGATCATCTTGTCTAACCAGTCCATTTTATAGGTTAGAAAATAGGAGTCTAGCAGTCTTCTGAGTTGCAAATGGTCTCACAGCAAGTCAGTGGCAAGGCCAGGATTAAATTAGATTATATCTCTACCAGCTCAGAGATATGCTTCCCTCCTACCCATTACTAGCAAATGAGTTTCTAAGATCCTATAGCACTGCTACAGGAGAGGGTAGGCCAGCAGTAGAGTTGCTGGTAGCAGTTGAGGTCTGAACATGCATGACTTGAACCTCTGTCTGCAGGGTAATTGACCAAGCCTGCAGCCCTGGCTTTGAACTCTACAGGGCTCTGCCTAGAAAGGGCTAATGAGATAGAAAAGTTGGCTTGTGTATGGAGTCCAAGGTAAGAACACAAGCTGAAAATTGGAAGGAGGGTAAGTAATCTGAAATAAGAACAACTTTCATGAATGTTAGGCTTTTGAGAATTATAAAGCAAGCATATCCGAGGTATATAATATAGCTTTGGAAAGTTATAAGAGTAAATGAGACTGGAAATAGATGACTTCGAGTCTTGCCCCTAAAGTAAGTAGAGGGATGTGCCAGTTTGAATGTATTATGTATCCAGAAAGGCCATGCTTTAATTCTGATCCAATTTGGTGAGGGCAGGCCTTTCTTTTAATCCTGATTCAATATTGTAGGGCAGAAACTTTTGATTAGATTTTCTCCATGGAGATGCAGCATGCCCAATTTTGGGTGTGACCATTTGGTCAAGTGGACATGTGGCTCCACTCATTCCAGATAGGTCTTGATTAATTTACAGGAGCCCTTTAAAAGAGGAAACCCTTGGAGAGAGTTCAGAGCAGATGCGGACACTCGTGGGTAGTTGCTTCAGAGCTGACAGCGCCCACGTAGGACCTAGACATTTGGAGATGTGGGGCCCAGCGGACATGACCCTGTGCCTTTCCAAGAGATGCTGAGCAGGCTGGAGCCAAGGTTTGTGTCCCAGAAGAGCTAAGTGAAGGCCCACAGATGCTTAGAGAGGAACCACTGGCATCAGAAGCTGAAAGCAATGGAACCAGGAAGAAGGACCAACAGATACTAGCCACATGCCTTTCCAGATCACCCTTCCTTAAGCCAAGGTATCTTTCTCTGGATGCCTTAATTAGGACATATTTATGGCCTTAGAATCTCAAACTTGTAGCTTATTAAATTCCGTTTTTAAAAACCATTCCATTTCTGGTATATTAGTATTACAGCAGCTTAACAAAATAATGCAACAGAACATTTTGGGGTGTTTTGGCTTGCTAAAGCTTCTGAAATGCGGTAAATCAGAAATAGTTTGGCTTTTTCAATGAGGAGTTATTAAATTACGGTTTACAGTTCTTAGGCTGTGAAAATACCCAACTCATGACATCGACAGGATGATACCTGGATTCTGAGGACAGACTTCTGGCATCTGGGGCTCTTCTGTCACATAAACAAGGCATATGGCTGATGTCTGTTGGTCCTTTTCTCCCCAGTTTCATGTTTCCAGTGTCTGGCTTCAGGGGCTTCCTCTCTCAGCTTCTGTAGGTGTGTGCTTGTCTCTCAGTTTCTCTGCGGCCTCTCTGAGCTCTCTAGGCTTTTCTGTGTGTTCTTTATCATCTTATAAAGGACTCCAGTAAGAGGATTAAGACCCACCTTGAATGAGGTGAGTCACATGTCACTTGAAATAACCTAATCAAAAGGTCCCACCTACAACAGGTCTACACCCACAGGAACAGTTTAAAAGGATGTGGCCTTTGTTGGGGTATATAACCATTTCAAACTATCATATGAGGGTAGCAGGCCATGAATACATATCAGCTGTCTGAGAAAGGGTCTCCTAGAAATTCACAATCGGCCTTTTTTAAAAAAAAATCCAGTTCACATGGAGTCAAGTGAGGGAAAGATCACTTTTAAATTCACTGTGAATACTGTTGCTTAAAAGCTGTCCATATCAGGAAAGAAATATTTAACGGGGCCTGTTCAAAAGTCAGTAGTTGCCTCTTTTTCTATGTGCTTACTTCCTATAAGGAACTAACAAAGAGAAATTCTGTATATTCAGTTAGTTAGGAATGGCACTAGGTTTTACATTCCCCCATATCTACATTTGTAGTTATAACGTAGGAAACTTCTTTGCTAGGATAAAGATATTCTTACATTAAAACAAAACTTTTCCCAACATCTGCAAGTTCTTCTAGCAAGCAATTTCTTCATTACACACCAGAGGTCAGTATTGGCTTATTGATTTCTATGAGCTATTAATTTTTATTTTCTCTGTTAATAAAACAGAAAGAAAATATGAAGGATCATTTTTATATTGGAGCTTTGGTGTTTGTCTCTTGAGAAAGTGTAATCTGGTTGGAGGTGTATAAACCATGAAACATTTAAAAAAAAAACATTAACAATGAGAGTGGCCTTTGTTGTTTAGGAAGGCATTTGTAACTGTGGAGGCACATTAAGCAGCCTTAAATGCCAGTCACTATTATGTGTGAGAAATGTTCACAAGTAGCACCGTTACCTTACATGCTGAAAGTGAATTGAAAAGATAACTATTGTATATAGGGCCCAGGAAGTAATAATCTTATTCAACTCTGCATACCTACAATGTTAGATGGGTTTGGGATGGAAAAAGTTGTCCATAACTTTGAAAAATTAGACAGAAATCCACCAGTATAATAATGACAGTGAGTAACTAGAGAAGTTTAAATATTTAGTGTAAAGAAAAGACTGAAGGCAAATCTGGTAGCTGTCTACAGATATATTAAAGACTTTCCACAGGAAGAGGAAATAGACTTGTTTTGTGTTGTTGTTGGCAAGGGGTAGAATTATAGAGATTGAGATGTCAACTTCATATAACATAGAATTTTCCAAGAATTTTAACTGTTGCAACAGTTTTGCCCAAGGTGCCATAGAAAACAGTTTCAGCACTGGGTATCAGGATAAACTAGCTGAATGCCAAATTCTGTTGTATTTTAAGGTTATGTGAGTTTGCAATTGCAAACCGAGGAGTAAACATTCTTATTCTACAATTTTAATCTGCCTTCCAGGCATGTATTTCTAGGTGCGCTGCCCTGAATCCTTCAGAGGACAGTTTTTTCATCTTAAGTATCTCTAATATTTTAATCAATAGAATGCTTTTTGTCATCTCTTGAGCCTCATAGTTAGCTTTGCATGTTTATGTCTTATCTTGAAAACAAGATTCTCCTTTAGGAATGTTATGCTATTTTATCCTTTATAATACCTAACACAATCCAATGAATTTAGAAGATATTCAGATAATATTTGTGGAGTGAATGCATTTCTTTATAAGATAACAAAAATTCTTGCTTTACTGGGTTGTTTTGAGGATCAAATGAGATAATGTGTCTGAACGTACTTTGAAAAGTATCAAGTATTATCCAAATGTAAGGCATTGCTATTTCAGAGGGGTTCTTCTCATCCAAGTCAACTCAAACATAATGGCAGTGGAAGAACATTTTTTAAAACATAATCTGGAAAAAAACTTGTCCCTTCTGGGCACGAATTATAAGTCTCCTGAAAAAAAAATGTTTGTGCATATTTTTTGTTTGTTTCTAAATAGCATAATGAGCTATGGTCTTTCAGGGAAAATGTTGCTCTGATGGAAGTAATCTACAATGTAGAAAATTGCCCTTGTGTTCTTTCAGGAAGGAATTGCAAACAAATGAGCTATTTTGTTTTCTCAAGCAAAGGGACTTACCGGGCATGGGTGGCAGCTGTTCAAGTCCATCTGGTCAAGAATTCACTAAGATGATAATGTGAAAGTTGCTCAAATGCATATTTGCGTGACAGCCGGCAAATGTTCCTTTGGGGATGAAATGGTTCCTCAGGCCAATCTATATTTTTAAAGTCTCTAAATATGGGTTCATGGGATAATTCATAACAGCTTTAAGGAACTCTTATGGAACACTGGTTAAGTCATCCATATTGCAGGATACACTTGCTGTGATGGTTCATCAGCATTCATTTATAGTCTGCCTTGTCGTACCACAACTTTATAAATAGGGCTTTTATTTTTTTTAAGAACTTTTCCAGACATAAAGATATCATGAGCAAACGAGGGATACCACTACCTTTTTGAAACCCCTTGTTCATTATCAGATGATATTTTAAACCTTGAGCAAGATATGCAAGCCCATAAATAAGGGGCAGGGGAGAATAATCAACTCAGAGTTCATAAAAGTGTCTTAGTAAATAGGCAAATGAGAAAGAGATAAATGATGGAACCATAATCTACAATCTACCATAACAGTCTGTTACATTTACATAACTCTAAAATATTTTTATTGCCTCAACCTGCTGTTTCTCATTAGATCATCTGAAGACTTTTATGAGGTAGAATGTTTGTGATTTATAGGTGAGGAAGCTGATTTTAAGGTGGTTAAGTGACTGATTTTGTATTTCCTTGACCTCAAAAGCACTAATTGAAACTTGCATTAGGGTCATGGCTAGTTCTGGGGCCATTGCTTCAGTCCACCCAACACTCAGCCCCCTGCCTCTCTCTCCTCACCTTAACTTTCCTACTTTTTTCTTGGTCAAACAACTTTCTCCTCTCCTCCAAACTCTCATGAAATGTCAGCAAAATTGGCTGGGTAGGGAGTTTATTTCCAAGCTTGTTGCAGAATTATTTTCCAATGTGATAGTGCTAGTGCTGGGGGACAGAGGCAGTGGGGTTTGGCAAATTATCTATTAGTTCTAGAGTTAGAAGCACCAGGGCAATTCTCATATTTCCTTGAATGTCTTATTAAGAAGTCTCTGATCTGCTCATCTCAGGCTTAAGTATCATTCCATCAGCCAAAGGCCATGCACAGCCTGAACTCAGTCAAGAATATTTTAGAAGTTGCTGAACAGTCACTGTCCACTCAGAGATCCAGAGACTGGTCAACTCTTTCTTCAATGAGTTAGGAGGTTATGGAAAATCTTAGCAGGCACTTCCACTGGGAGCACAAAGCCAGGATAGTAACACCTAGGGCTTAATGCTGACTTTCTAAAATTAGAGTAGGTCTGTCACCAGGGTCTCCTTCCCTCTGTTCCTGACTAACATTGCAGTAAGCTGAGAAAACTTTCACTCCTTCAAGATACCCTGTTCTAGCTAGTCTGGAAGGGTGAAATGCAAAAGGCTGATTTTAGATTTAGAGGTTCTGGGATGAAAGCAGATTTGGAGGCAAAGCAACAGAATTTATAACCTCCATCCTATAGTTAACAGGGTCCAAGGTAGCTCATCTGGGAAGTAGGGTACAGGAGCCAGGTTGAGAGGCTGTCTATTACTATAAAAGACCACTTCTGACCTCTTAGGATGAGAAGACAAATATCATTAGTTTCTGGGAGGCGGAAGGTTTAGGTACCACAGGCCAGTGTTAAGGTCTGGATCTGGGTCACAATTCTTAGAAAGGACCTCTGGGTCTAGCCCAGTGGATTAAGAAAATACTTGGCACACAGTATGTTTTGAGCAAATGTTAGTAGAATGAACATCTACAGAAGGACAACAGTCTCATCTGTGGTTCTGTATCCCAATAAGAAAAGTTCTTAGAACTTACTGTTAGAGCATTGTATTGCAAGGAGTTTGCTTATTTGCTTCTGTCATCCAGCATGAGTTTCTTCAGGAGAGCCGTGGATTGTGTCTTGTTCATGTCCATCCTCCCAGTGGCCAATTTAGTTCCAGGCATCCAGTAAGCATTTAGTACTTCCAGAATAAACAAATCAGGTAAGGCCAGTTACTTTACTGTCATAAAACTCAGATGAGAAAGGGCCAACCAAGATTTGGGGCAAGACTTGAATAGGATCTGGGGAAATAGATTCCATCACATATGAAAATATAGAGCAAAGCAGCATATCTAATAAGACAGAGTGATAGTAGTTTATGGTCCAAGTAGAAAATATCAGCAAAGGGTTACAAAAGAAATGTTTTCCTGTCCAAGCAAATGCAAAGAATATGAGGCAGTTTGTTCCAGAAGCCAGGAATGATAGCAAATTTGAGCCAGATATATCTCTCGTGACTGGGGCACCCATTCCTGAGGAAAGCAAAGTCGCATAAGCAAAGAAGGACTCAGGAACAGGTGTCAAACTGAAGTTCAATCATCAAACCCAGGTACCTGCAGAACAAGGGAATAAGATTTAGAAGCAGACTGGGTTCCATTTACCAGAAGGAGGGCACTACATCAGAACAGAAGCAAAGGAAATGGAATCAATTTGCAGCTTCCAGGCATGCAGTCATTTAAATTTCTTCAGCATCATTTCAGGATTATTGCTGAAAGTCAAGGCAGTTTTGAAACTGCAGGAGGGCATGGAAGAGACTTACTCATGGAGACTAGAAACTAAGCCTGAGATAACATTTGCAATGGTGGGATTTGATTTGGGATGTTCATACTACTACCAAATACTAATTAAGTTTTCTGACATTTATTGCAGGGTTTTGTGTTTTTTTTCCCGAAAGCTAACTTCCTGGGAAATGCTTTTAAAAATTCACAAAATTCATTTTCTCTTAGGGACACTTTAGAAGAAGACGTATCATTTATAAAAGTTGGGACTTGTTGAATTATTAGAGAAAGCAAGAGAAAAAGCTTCACAAAAAGCCTTCTCCAGCTACTCCTTACATATGTATTCCTAAAATAATTACTTGACATATTTATACGTACATCTTTAGTTTAATATCTTACCTAATTGTCCAACAAACTAATTCAATGTTGTTTGTGATGCATTAAATGAACAAAAGATAAACTGGGTAATAGAGAATGCAGAGAACCTAGTGGCCCATGAAATCACTGGATTTGCAAAGTGATTTTCTTTTCAGTGCTGTGCACTATCTGAGAACAAAATCTGTTGGCAAAGCATTTTAGTGGCAACAAATGGATTAGGATACAGGGACATTAAGCATGCCACACGGGGGCAAACCAATGGTCCATCCAGGCCAACTAACACAGAGGCAACACGAGCCGGTTTCTTTGGAGTGCAAGGATGTCTAGTGCAGCATCAGTTTATAATGCTAGGAGTATTTCACATATCTTCCACCATTTTATATAAAATCTCATACATTTTTTCAGCAGCTCTGTACTTTGTGTTATAAACTACATAAATATAGTGCCCAATATGTAAAGAAAACAGTAACACTCCCCCTTTTCTACTTGCACATTCTAGACATTCCCAATATTTCCTAAAACTTAGAACTCTTACTAATATTCCAAGCTGACCCCAACCCATTTTGCTATGCAGCAATGGTTTTTAGGGTGTGATCCCAGACCAGCAGCATCAGCATGACCTAGGAACTTGTTAGAGATGCAGATTCTCAGGTACTACCCCAACTCTGGGTGGGACCAGCAATCTGTATTTTGATAAGCTCTCCAGATGATTCTGAGGCATGCTCAAAATTGAGAGTTAATGCCCTACAGTAAATTTATTTATGCACCCAGTGGTAAAAACATAAGTGCATTTACTTTTTAGTTTGATGTATAATTATTTTAGTAACTTTTAATTCTTCTAATGTTTCAGTTGGCAACAAAGCCAATAAAACATTTAGAATTCAATACACTGGAACACAAAGAGTGAGGGAGACAACACTGGTAACAAAATCAACTATTGTAAAGCAATTTGGGGCCGTTTAGTTCAATAGCAGGCATTAGCCCCCCTAAAAAGAATCTGCATCACATTAGGAAAGCACAGCCCCAAAGCTGCTGGTTTCAAGTGTTGATGCTTAGTCACAAAGAGAGGAATAACTCCCATTCATTATATCCAAGTTGCTCTCATCAAAGCACAAATACTAAGGTATTTTGGAAACATATTCTATTAAAATGGAAATTGGTTTCAAATATAATGGGGCAAACTTGAGATGTATGAAATATCAACTTACTTGACTAACTGAAGATGCTGGAAACATGTGGCCTTAAGTTTTTCTCATTGTCCTCTTTGAAACTTAAAACACATGTTGTCCAGTAGTCTTTAAACATATTCCAACTGAGGTGCATAAGACAAGCATGAAGAAGTCTATGTTTTCGGATCAGTTTCACAAGGATGCTATGTTGTGAGCTTTCTTTATGTGTGAAAGCTTTTTTAAAAAAAGTTAATGCAAACTCCATACACTGTCTTATTCTGCCTTCTACCCCCAATACCAATAAAGTCTGACTTCATGTTCAGTGATCGTGCATTTGTGTCCAAGTTCTGCTAATCCTGTCTGTAGTTGGGCTGACCACCATGGCGTGTAAATCCAAGATGTAACTTGAGTCCTAAATTGGCAGAATGGCAAAAAGAATCTCTTTCAGAGTCTGTATCCCTGAAGAGCCAAATGAGTCAGTCAAGTAAGGAATTAGATGTAAAATATGTTACGTTCAGTGGCGAAGAAAGTTGTAATGTTTCTCCTTCTCTGTCACCTACTATCTGATATGTTTTTGTCCACTCATTTGCTCTTCTCTGGATTTCAAATAATAATAAGTATGAGCTAATTCCATCATCAAGCTATTCATGTTCTTTACATTTCTGTCCCTTAATGTTTGTCTTTCAATATTAAGATAATGCCCTTGGCCCAGCATTCATAATGCATCTACTTGAATTGGATTTTGCTGGGGGAATGGATTTGTATTGATCTCTATGTGCTTTCTACCCATTCTTTGTGCAACCAATGTAAAATATTTTGTTTTATAAATTCAACTATTGCAAAACACAGCACTGCTCTTTGGAAATCGAGGCATTGGTCAAATGAGAACAACTGACATACTGGCTGTCACACTTGACTTGAGACCCTCTGGGAACCTGGTAACAAATTCTCTGACCCCGGGTTAAAGTCTCATGTATTTGTCTTTTTATAAATGGTGTCAAACCAACTTACAAAAATAGCTTAAGACAGCCAAGTTTTCTTATGGACAAAGTTAGAATAACCTGTCAAACTATACTGTACCCTGAAGTATAAAATTCATCAGTGAAATAGCAGACTCTGCATAGTCTCACCTGTTGAACAAGGATCATTCAGGACAGTTGGTGAGAATGACTGTAATATCCCAGAATTTCAGCTGTGTAGCTGCACTGTTAGGTGTGAGGGGCACACTAACCTTGACCCAGCACTATCTTCTCCCTCTCTTGTCTCCCAGCCATTCTTGGCACTGAATCCTGTGCCAATCCATGGAAACCAGTAACAGATATGACAAGAGCAGACTCATTCTTGTTCCTCCTCCTTCTCTTGTTTCCAAATTTCCTTCTTTGTTTCCTTGCTTCCTTTCTTTTTCTTTACTTTCCTTTTCTCCCCTCTTGTTCCTTCTATCTCTGTCCAACCCCATGTCCTTCTCACACAGTCATTGCTTACAAACAGAATGTGAAGCACAGGCCCTGAAGCCACAGGAGACTAAGAGGAAGCTCTTGACCTTAGAAAGCTCAAAATTAACTCACGGGGAGAGAGATGTAATGATAGCCAGGCCTGATGAGTGCCAAAAGTGTGGACCTAATATCATTAGCAAATTAAAAAAAAAAATGGAGTAACTAATATTGGGAACAGGAAGCAGGACAGCTTTGCTGAGAGGACAGCTTTGGTGATATGTCCAGAAGGTGAGTCCTTTTGAGTGTGGGAACGATAATTGGGGCAAATGAACACATGGGCCCTGCACTTGTGTTGCATCCCACTCAGACTGCAGTGCTGAGGGCAGGGGATATTTCCTCCCTCGATCCCTACCCCAAACCCAGGCAGCTCTACGTCAAGTTGTAATACAGCAGATTTTACTTGTACCTAAATGTGGCACTACTACAAGAGAACAGAAAATGCCCCTAAAACAATCCAACTTCTGTTGGTTTCTTGCCTTTGTGAAAATAAGCACAGAATTTGATTCCCTTCTTTAGGAGATGCATAATATTTAAATATATGTGTGTGAATCTGCTTACACATATGTGTATACTCCATTATTTTTGACATTTCTATTTCTTTGACAACTGCATCAAACCTGTCAAAACCCATTTTATATACATGAATCCCACTTGCCTATCCCTAAAGCTAATTTCGTGGCCAATAGATGTGTACAGATCATACTGCTCAGAGAGGAACACGCATGGTAAGACCTATATCAGGTAGATGGGTAACTCTAAAGATCATTAGGGTTTTAAATCAAGAGCACTAGACAATTTCCTGTCTGAGGTGAAGTCTCTTAAACAGAGCAGTGGTGTGCGTATATCTCTCAAAGTCATTGAAAGCAGGTTTTTCAAAGTTTGAATGTTTCATAAAAAGCCTTGATTCTATTTCTTCTATTATTTCTGTTTCTTCTATTATATAAAGGTTGTTGGCTCAGATGATTGTGCACACCTGGGTGGGCTCTGTTCTGCTGTGGCAAACAATCCTCACCTCTAAGTGTTTAAAACCAAGCTTTATTTCTGGCTTATATTCCATAACCACTGCAGGCATGGGGGCACTCAACTCCACTTGGGACCCAGGCTCATGGAGGATTTACCACCTGGAGCATCCCCAGTTGTGAGAGTGAGGGAGGAGGACAAGGGTTCCAGCATGCCTAGCTGGAGAATTAAGAGCCCTGGATCAGAAACGGCACACATCTTACCCAGTTGCAATCCATTAACCAGAATGCATCACATGGCCTCATCTAATTTCAAGGGGGAAGGAAAAATAAATCTTCCTAATGCTCAGGGGGTGTCCAAGAAATATTTATTGAAAGAGAGCCAGCAGGATTTCCTGACAGATTGGTTGTGAGAGGTGAAAGAAACAGGAGTATAGGATGATGCAGAAGTTTTTGGCCTGAGCAAGTGGAAGCAGGGGCTGGGACTAGGACTAGGGTGAGGTGAAAGAGGCACTGAGGGCCAAGATGTGAGAGACATTCACTTTCAGAGGGAGTGCAGCGCCAGCACTAGCAGGTTGCTCCAAGTGAGTGCCTCAAGTTTGGTGCCCAAGCACCTTATTTGCTTTACTCTAGTCCCTTTCTTGACTGGAAGAATGGTGCTGCCATCAGATGGGTTGGGGTAGACCATGAAGAAGCAAGGTTTGATGTGAGTAGGGTAGATAACAGAAGTCCAGTTCTGGATATGTTGAGTTTGAGATGACTATTGAGTATCCAAGTGGGCATGTCAAGTTTTCAGCGGTATCTCTGAGTCTGCATTTCAGGGGAGAGGTCCAGGCTAAAGTTACCATGAGACTATATGAGCTTGTGAAAGAAGTAGGTATAGATAAATAGGAAAGGAAGTTTAAGGACTGAGCCTGAAACACTTCAAGATGCTAGGGAGAGGAAGAAGGAACTTGAAAAAGGAGCATTCAGCAAGAGAAGGAAAGCTGGAAGTAGAGATTCCTGGAAGAGAAGTGAAAAAAACAAAAGCTTCAAGTTGTAGGGAGTAATCAGTTGTGTTAGATGCTGCTATTGTCAAGTCATAAAGGACTGAGAACTAGATAATTAGTGTTGGTGACATGGAAACTGTGGATGGTGCTGACTAGAACAGTTTTGGTGGAAAGAAATATAAAAAGGCCTGAACAAAGCGTTGGAGAGAGGAAAACAGAGGAAAGAGGATCAGGGAAGTGGGGAGGGGGGAATGGAATTGGATTTAGTGATTATAGAGGATTCTTTCAAGGGTTTTGGTGGTGGGGAGAGCAGATGATTGTAAGACGGTGGGGCAGAAGTTGGAGATGGAAAAGAGGTCAGGTATTTAATGCCTTGTCAATTTCTCCAACTTACACCCCAGCCTCCATCTCTGGATCTTCAGAGATCCTGATTTTCTCCCTTTAGAAAGTAGGAGGCAGAGTAGAAGGCAGGGTTTTGAAATAAATATATGTATTTTTTGAAGGGCAAGAAAAATTCTGTGAGTTTTTCCACCAAGGCACATGTGAAAGGAAGTGGCAATTCAACCAGGATCACCAGTTTCAACTGTTAGAAATTGTTGATTTGGAAATAATTTGTCTGGCTCTGTAAGTGAATCATCACTTGCTCTACCAGTCTTTCTGAAGTTTCACATGCTGATTCTAGTTAAGGAATAATACATTTTACCCTATCAACTTTTGCTTACCAATGAGGAGTTGAAAGTATGTTCAGATGTAATTTGAACAGACTTTTTCAAGATCTTTTAGTGGATCCGCAGAACAGTAAATATAACTTGATAATCATGCCAAACATTTCTTTGCATTGTAAAATTGAATTGGCAGCTTTGCATAATAAAGGGCTAAAATTATGAATCACACAAGATTTGTCTGGAACTTGATTGTTCAGGCTCAAAATTCTCTGCTGCTTACTTGTGCTTGCCTTTTGTATTTATCCATTTTCATGTGACTGCTTATAGCAGGCATTTCTTTTATCTTTTTTTCATAAAATACAATTTGATAAATATGCTAAAGCCACTCCAGCAGCATCCATCATATCACATGTATTATATGGATACATTTTTGTCATCATAATTGACATACCAGCATTAATGAGCCTTGTTCTTTGTGAATGCTTTGGGAGAAGGATCCCTTTATGGAATGTAGTATTTTATAATCTTTTATTCCTTTATTTCTTGCTATGCTTTGCAAAGTATATATAAAATGAGTTTTTTGTTTTGTTTTTGTTTGTTTGTTTGTTTTTGGTATGAAATGGGCAATCGCCAGGGTAAAGGCGGAAGAGAAAAGAAAGTAAAATGTGGATCATGGGACATTTCTATTTCTTAAAGTTGTGGATAAGTTTCAGCACCATGGAAACTCTTTAGGATTAAGAAAGTGTGAGATCATGGAATGCTAGCTCTCCCCAAATAGAAATTCTGGGACAGAATTATAAAACTACTGCTTATGAATTGTACCGTTCACCTTCTAATTCAAATTAAGAGAGTTAGGTAAGGCCCAGGAGGGACCTTTAGATTAATCTAATCTGATATCATTGTGGAGACGAGAAAGCTGAACTACAGAGAGGAAAGTCTTATTCTGAAATTATGCTAATGTGATATAGAAAATAACAGAATCGAGGTTTCTGAATTACTGTTCCAGATGTTCAAGTACTGCAACATACATTTGTCAAGCACCGACAGAGACAAGGGGCCATTGAAACCCACTGTGAGGAATTTGAAGTTAAGGAAAATTGTCTGTTTTGGGGGAACTCATAGTCCATTGCAAAGTCAAAGAAGACAGAAATTTCAGTGTTTAAAATATAAGATTCAATTTAAGTGCCACGAGAGTGATGTAAAGGTTTAATTAGGGAAAGATAACTTGAAGTTTGGTTGGTTAGTGTAAGCTTCTTGAAGGAACATCACTTAGCTTGCAATGTAAAGGTAAGATTTCAGTAAATGGTAGCAGGAGAGAAGGTAGTAAGTCAGAGGGACTATCATTAGCAAGGACAGGAAAGTACCCAGGATTAGATTATAATTTCCCTTTTCATTTTTTTCTGTCATGTTATTCCCTGCCTATAAATTATGGCCATTTTGTAAAGGAATTTGAATATAGTTCCAAACAGCCTTGCCTTAAGTATTAACCCACTGAAACCTCTAAGCAGAAAAGTAATCTGGGGCGGCTGCCGTGGCTCAGCAGGCAGGGCTCTGACCTGCCGTGCTGGAGGTCTGGAGTTTGATCCCTGGTGCCTCCTGCCCATATGCAAAAATTTGAAAAAAAAAAAAAAAAGTAATCTGGTCTTCTGAGCTTTGAGTCATTGGACAGATACAAGTTGTGCAACCGCCACTGAAGTTTAGTGATGTATTCTGGAAGGAAAGAGTAAAAAAAGTCGATCTGCACTGGTCACTTGTGGCCATGTGTTTGTTCTCAAAGCTATTCCTTACCCTCTCCTGCTCTGTTCTCTATTTCAGAGGCTTACCATCACATATGACAACCCCAGGCTCTCTCTACCTGCAAATTTGGTTCAGTCAGCGGTGGGAGCACTGGGCTCAGGGGATGGAAAAAGAGAAGTCAGGATATTTCTCCCTCTATCTGTGCTTAAAGTTTGCCAGCAGTTGCATTGCCTCTCCAGTTTAAGCTACTGCTAGGCAGTCCCTGCCAAGGTTCCATTTCCCCCTTGGAACCTTCAGCACTTTCTGGGGAGCTCCTTCTCCATGGTTCCAGGTTGATGAGTAGCGTCTACTCATGGACTCTGATGTGAAGGCCTCTCTTTGCACCCCGGTCCTGGTGCGATAGAGGCTTCCTGCTGCTGATAGCTTGTGGGATGCTTCACAGTTTCTTGTTTGTCCTTTCAACAATTCCAACACTGGAAATTAAAGATTCATAATACTTGAATATTAATATGTGGAACCTACCTAAGAGATAATTAAATCCAGAGTCTCAAGTGAAATGATAATGGATCTGTTCCTTCTCTGTCTTTGGACCCTTCATACTTCTTTCTTCATTGTCTTTATTTTCTTGCAAGTTCTCTCCTTTCAGCAGGAATGATGACTGTTGTTTGGCACAAGGCTGTATCCTCAGGTTCATCATTCAAATGACAATGGCTCTTTCCCGGAAACCTTATATATATTAAGTCTCAAGATTCAATCTGATTTATTTTCTGAGGTATGAGGAGATGAAATTCTTGGATTGGTTGTAGTCAAGGGGGTAGGGTGTTGTTATTTCAGCCTCAGGAGAGTTCTGCTGAGTGTGGAGTAGTGGTTACCAAAAAGAAGGATTCTAGGCAAATAACACATCTATAGGAAAATGCTAAAAATTCTCCATTTGCCCCTCTGGTTGATGATTCTTCCTTTCTTGAAACAAAACAAAACAAATTTAGTAATAAATATGCAACCTTAAGTATCCCCTCCTATTCCACGTTCAGATAAATAATTCAGTGGTGTTCATGACATTTACAATGCTGTGCTACCAACAAACTCATCCATTACCAAAACTTCTCTGTCATCCCAAACAGAAATTCTATACCAATTAAGCATTAACTACTGATCCCTACCCCACCCCAGCCTCTGGTAATCTGTATTCTAGCTTCAGACTATGAATTTGCTTATTCTAATTATTTCATATCAGTGCTGCCATACAATATTTATCCTTTTGTGACTGGTAATTTCGTTCAACATGATGTCTTCAAGGTTCATCCATGTTGTTGCATGTATCAGGACTTCGTTCCTTTTTACAGCTGCATAATCTTCTATCACATGTCTGTACCATATTTTACTTACCCATTCATCAGTTGATGGACACTTGGGTTGCTTCTACCTTGTGGAAATTGTGAATAATGCCACTACCAACATCAGTGTGCAAAAATCTGTTCGAGTCCCTGCTTTCAATCTTTTGGGTATATACCTAGAAGTGTCATTGCCTAGTCATATGGTAATTCTATACCTGACTTTCTGAGAAACCACCAAAGTATTTTCCACAGTGGCTGCACTATTTTATATTCCTACCAAGAATGGATGAGTTTTCCTGTTTCTCCTTTTTTTTTTTTAAGTAATAGTCATTCTAGACAAGTTTTATCCCCCAGGAGGCTGACGTCTTTGGGGTCTCCTTTGCCCTCTGACTTTGTCTTGAGTGGAATGCACCACCAGGTGATTGCAGGGCAAGGGGAGAATGAGTTAAGAGTGTTTATTCTACTCCTGCCCTGCTGGGGAGTGATCTGGTAATGCTGTATTCCTTCACTATAACAGCTCTTATTGGGGAGTCAGTCTCTTTCTTCTATCTAAAAGCTCCCCAGTGCTCTGCTAAGAGCTGCTGCCTCACCTGTTCCTACAGGCCTGGGAGCTTTCACCATTGCTAGTCCCTGAATGCCTTACTATTTCTGGTAGATTCCCTTAACTCTGTCTACATCCTTCATGGCCTCTTCATTAAATTCTCTTCAGTTACTCTTTTTTAGCATCCCAGCTGTCCCTAGCCACAATCTGATACATGCAAGTGAAAGGATTACTCCCACTTGATAGCTGAAGAAGCTGAAGCTCCAACATTTTCTGAAACTTGCTGAGGATCACACAGCTAGAAAGCGCTGGGATTGGAATTGAAACTGATTCATCTGCCTTCAAAGTCTGGATTCTAAAAGGAAAATTTATTTCCTTTTCGACAGATATGTAAACCTGAAAGGTCATATCCCTTGTGTTCTGGTTTGCTAGCTGCTGGAATGCAATGTACCAGAAATGGAATGGTTTTTAGAAAGGGAAATTTAATAAGTCACACGTTTACAGTTCTAAGGCCATGAAAATGTCCCAATTAAAACAAATCTATAAGAATGTCCAAATTAAGGCACCAACAAGATGTTGCCTTCACTCAAGAAAGACCAATGAAGTTTAAGTCTTCTCTCTCAACTGGAAAGGCACATGGTGAACATGGCAACATCTGCTAGCTTCCTCTTCAGGCCTCTTGCTTCACAAAGCTCCCCCAGGGGCACAAGCTCCTTCTTCATCTCCATTAATAGTTGCCGGTTGGTGGACTCTGTAGTTCTCATGTCTCTGCTATTCTCATCATTCTAAAACTTTCTCCAAAAATACTTCCTCTTTTAAAGGATCCCATTAAAGTAATCAAGACCCACCTGGAATGGGTGGAGTCACCTCTCCCTCTAATGAAAGGTTGATACCCACTAGTGGGTGAGTCACAACCCTGTGGAGATAACCTAATCAAGTTTCTAAACTACATTATTGAATAATGATTAAAAGAATCTTGCTCCCACAAGATTGATTAGGATTAAAACCTGGCTTTTCTAGGGTACATACATCCTTTCAGCCCAGCACACCCTGTAGTTTGCCTTGTCTGCTTATTCTCTACCAAATACCCTGGACCAAGTAGGCAGGGCTTTGGGCTCCTACAGTCAAAATGGCTTTTCCATTAAAGAACAAGAGGCAATAAGACTGAGAATCACACCCCACCTCATGCCCTAGGAATCCAGTTTGTGTTTTGATAACATGTGCACTCAATTTCTTATAGTCTGTGAAGTAACAGGCTCTTCGAAAGTCTCTGAAAAGGGGGTAACTTTTACAATTTTAGTTGTCCTCTAGTCCTTCCTTGTGTCTTTCTTAGAGTATATTGCTAAATAATGCCTGAAAGAATAAAGTCTCTCCCCAACCCCTTTTATTTTTTATAGACTGTGGAAGACAGTAGGAGTCCTGAGATGATTTGGTTTCTAGAACTTCAATGAGCTTCCTCTAAGGAAGTCACGAATGGTGTGTTGATTTTAAACTGTTATGTACCCCAGAAAAGTCATGTTCTTCTAATCCAATCTTGTGGGTGCAGACCTATTGTTGGGGGGGGGGGGCTTTTGATTAGACTGTTTCCATGGAGATGTGTCTCCACCCATTCAAGGTGAGTCTTAATCAGCTTACTGGAGTCCTTTAAAAGGTAACCATTTTGGAGAAAGCACACACCACAGATGTTTGGAGATGCAGAAGGAAAATGCCCCAGGAGATACTAGAAGCTGAGAGAACAGTTTGGAACCAGAAGCTGGGAGAGAAGAAGCGCCATGTTGCTTCCCACATAACAGAGAAACTCCAGACATGATCGGCTCATTCCCTTCCCACTTCATTTTCATATTCTGTTCTTAGTCAAATAATAAATGCCCCCAAATACATATGGAATTAGGAGATCAGCTGGCATAGATGTTCCCTAGTTACTCGTAAACAAACTTCAGACATCATTAATCAAATCAAAGAAAAAATAGTAAGAAAGGAAGGGGGTTCTATATTTGGCATATTGTAGTGCATTGACTTGAGAAGAAATGCAGATTCCATAGAAGAATAGTTTGAGTAATTCTCTGTAATAACATCATATTTAATATAAACTCTCTATAAGCTGGAAATTAGCACTTCCCTTAAGAGCAACCAACACATTCCAATTGAATTTATGGTGGTTGAGTAAGGGCCTCTTTTACTGGATTCCTCTCAAAATGACCTGGCTGGCAGCTGTTTACCATAGACAAACATAGATGATACTTTGTCTCTTTCATATGCATATTTTATATAGTTCAAGTATGAACAATAACTTGACTAAATTAATTAAATACACACTGAAGCAATTTCTAAAATTATATGAAATGAGTCACTTCTTTCAGGTTGTCAATAAAATAATGGAAACCATTAAATATTCTCAGATTTGGGGGGGTTTCATTTTGATATGCCATTCTATCAAACTATAGTCCAAGAGAGAAATATTCTACAGCTTCTCTTTGAGAACCAGTCTCAGCTCCCCCTTTCCAGAGAGGCATCTCCATTTAAGGATTTCTGTCTGTAGATTATTTCAGGACTGTGATGGGAATCCCAGGGATAAAACCCATCGGCTACATGAATGCAGCTCAGGATTGTCAACTG
>PVIY010014729.1:0-55517 GCA_004026745.1 Myrmecophaga tridactyla
CTCACAGCTCAGCCCAGGCCTTTGGAGATGCAGAAAGAAATCACCCCGAGGAAAGTTATTGGAATCCAGAGGCCTGGAGAGAAGGCCAGCAGAGATCACCCTGTGCCTTCCCACGTAAGAAAGAACCTCAGTTGAAAGTTAGCTGCCTTTCCTCTGAAGAACTAAAGAAATAAACCCCCTTTTATTAAAAGCCAATCCATCTCTGGTGTGTTGCATTCTGGCAGCTAGCAAACTAAAACAAGAACTTTAACAATTGGAGAGAATTTAGGCAATTCTAAAGGGGTGTGCAACAGCAAAAGTAATGGCATGGAGGTGTATTTGTATATGTGTGTGTGTGTGTGTGTGTGTACTACAAAGGAGCAGTTGTGAAGGTTGTGTGAAGGAGTAGGGGTGGGGAGATTAACAGCATGCAACAGCTAGTTCTGGTGGAAGGTCCATGTTAGCAATAAATGAGGAACTACTTACCAAGACCAAGTTTAAAGACCTTTTATACAAATTGATTATGGAATGATAGGCATTTCTTTCAATGGGTAGAAAAGGAAGCCAAAAACAGTGAGAAATAAAGCAGCCCAAGTTCACTAAATCTAGAACAGAATCTATCACAGTCTAGACAGCAAACCCAACTCTCCAACCTTCCATTAAAATGAAATCTCTCCAAAGAATTTTAGGGAGTTTTGAAAGTCATTCTTTGACCTAGACACCAGATAAGTTATATGCAGCTGAGCTCCACTTAATTGCATAATGAATGAATCAACTACTCTAAATCACTTTACAAACTGCCATATACTATCAAATTTCCTTCCTTGTTACCAATACCTGTTAAATGCAATCCTCATAGAGAAATAATTCATTTCATTGTATTTAAAAAAATGCCCAATTGGAGTCCTTAAGTGTTGCAGCTCTCAATTATCTCACCCCAAATCCACTATGAAGTGATAATTAGGGGCTAAAAGCTAAACCGATTACTGCAGAATTTTCTCCTGACAGCCATTATATAGCTAATCAGGTGTTAAATCCCCAAATTATGCATTTCTCAGCAGCACACAGATCACAATAAATTTTTAAAGTTTGAAGTTATCAACTTGTCTTTCACAACTTTGCTCCAACACACAAAAAGTAAAGGAATTACCAATTTAAAGGATTCAAAATCATTGACAGTTTATTCAATTTCTCTTTACAGCATTTGTTTCAATTAATGATGACTCTTAAATCCCAGTTCTAGCCACAGCGTCTTTTGAAACTGCTTCTGTCCAGTAAGAAACATCACATTTTATTAATATTCATATATTAGCGCTGCCTAATTTGCATATACACGGACCCTACAGCCAGATAAGTGAAGATAGTGAGCCAGTATGTGCGCTCATCATCTATAGGGCCAACATATGTATGACTTCTAACTATAAAATCTCTACACTTTCACAATTATATGACAATTGCTCCTGCCTCAGGAGTGCAAACTGTTCTGCTGCTACCTCAACCTTGCAAAGCTGTCTTTGGCTAGAAACTCTGTATTTCACGCTAATGAGACTACTCAGACCACATCCAGTTCATAGTGATCACCTAGGCAGCTACCAGAGAGATGAAGAGAACATCTATAGCCATCACATCTCCATGGAAACAACCTAGTCAAAAGGTCCCACCCAACAATAGGTCTGCACCAACAAGATTGTATTAGAAGAGCATGGCTTTTCCAGGGTACATAATAGTTTCAACCTTTTGTTCCCTGACTGCTTGGTTGAGCCCCATGCTTCTGACATGTTTACCCATGTGGCTTCACAGGGGCATGCAGCTTCTCTCTGTTCTAGGAATTGTGAATATTAATAAACTTTTCTTTCATACATCTCTGGTGTCACCTGTCCTTGATGTACCCGGTTATCCATATAAAGGTCCTTACAAAACAATGTCAGGTGCTTACCTGCGCTATGTATGGTCCCTGTCTTCATGGATCTTAACTAGATGTTAGGTCAATGCCAGAAAGATATGATAAAAATCAAAACTAAGAAAACTGATGCGTATGTCAGATCATATATGAGGGTCCTAGTGGGGAATATTTTAGTTGAGCTGGGACTTTACTGAGGAATAAATAAGGGAAAATCATATCAAAGAAAAAAGGAAAATAACCTATTTAAAAGGAATGGCTTTTAAAACTGTGATTGTTCAGCCTGTAAAGGGAAGGCAAAGGTTATAATGTCATAAAATCATTAAAAATTCCAATTATTTTCTTCTCTAATTTATCTTATAGTCAAAATAATGTACTTAGTTTCAAAAGTCAAATAGTAATTACTGAAATACATCACTTTCCTACCCAGCCTCCCCACGTCTTGACACCTGATCAAGCAAAGCATCCAATTTTGTTTATTCTACCTGTTTCTTTAGATATTTAATGTGATATTTCTAAATAAAATGCTTATACTGATATTTCTTGGTTTCTCCTTTTAACTCCAAGCAGGAGGGGCCCCCTCCCATAGTCTTTATACATTAGAGGACCCCATATGTCACAAAGACACAAAACAACCTATTCTAAAACACATAGGCATTTATCACTCAGGTTCTCCTGCTCAGGATTGGTATGACACTAAATTGTTCTAAAGATTCCCAATCATGACCAGTAGTACTCAAGTTCTAGGGAAACACACTACACTTCTTTCCTTTTGTCCTCGTCATGGTCAGGTTCATGTGTCAACTTGGCCAAGTGGTGGTACCTGTTTGTCTGGTTAGGCAAGTGCTGGCCTGTCTGTTGTGATGAGGACATTTCATAGAATTAAATCATGACCAGGTCAGCTGTATCCACAGCTGATTCCATTTGTAATCAGACAAGGGGAGTGTCTTCTGCAATGAGTGATGCTCAGTCTACTCACTGGAAGCCTTTTAAGGAGGATTCAGAACAGACAGACTCTTCCTTCCTGCTTTGGCTAGTGAGCCTCTCCTGTGGAGTTTGTCCAGACCCTCCATCAGAATCGTCGGCTTCTCAGCCTGCCCTACAGATTTTGGACTCTGTGTTCCTGTGGTCACGTGAGATACCTTTATAAATTTTATATTTCCAAGTGTTCCCTGTTGATTGTTTCTCTAGAGAACCCTAACTAATACAATCCTAAAATTAAAAAGCCATGACATTTATTGGGTTATAACACTGCTGATACACATATATCACTTCATGGTGTAGCAGTGATTTGAGTAGCAGAAACTCTTAGGAAAGAGAATAGACAAATTAATTGATTCATCAAATCCTTCCTCTCAGATTCTGAAATAAAGAAAACTCATATCCAGGGGTGCCTAGTGTCTATTTTCTAGTTTCCAGTTCATAGTCTGGAATTAATCACGAATTATTAACACAATATTCACAGCAATTGCACTTGGCTACTGAGAAACATTTTGCATTATTAAGCAATTTATGTTACTCCTTAACAAATTAGGGAAGTGTTTCTTTTATTTTTTAACTAATGACTCTTTTAGAACAGTTTTACATTTACAGAAAAATTTAGCATATAGTATAGAGAGTTCCCTCTCTCTCTACACAGTTTCACCTACTATTCTCATCTTGTGTTAGTGTGACACATTTACCACAAGTAATGAATGATTTGATTCATTATTATTAACTGAAGTCCATAGTTTACATTAAAGTACACTCTTTGTGCTGTATGGTTCTATGGGTTTTGATGAAAGTGTAGTTTTATATATATCTACCATTACAGTATCATACTGAATAGTTTTACTGCTCACCTATTCATCCTTACCCATAGCAACTGCTGATCTTTGTACTGTCTCTGTGGTTTTGCCTTTTTCACAATGACTTATAGTTGGAATCATACAATGTGTAGGTGTTTTAGACTTGCTTCTTTCATTTAACAATATGTATTTGATATTCATCCATGTCTTTTAAAGGCTGGTAGTTCATAATTCAATTACTGAATAATATTTTATTATGTGGTTGTACCAGTTTGTTTACATTTATCTTTTGAAGGAATTCTCAATCGTTTCCATTTTGACAATTATGATTAAAGCCACCATAAGCATTCATATGCAGGTTTTTGTGTTTCAAGACATTATTTCTTCATATATTCTTCGGCTTCTTTCTCTTCACTCCATCTAGGAACCCAATTACATGCATGCTGAATGGCTTTTTTCTGTCCCACGGGTCTCTTAGCTTTACTCATTTTTCTTCAATTTTTTATTCTCCCTTTTCTTTAGATTGGATAATTGTATTGACCATATTCAAGTTCACTGATTCTTTATTCTCCATCTCAGATTTGCTGTTGAATCAATCTAGTGATTTATTATTTCAGTTGTACTTTTCAGCTCAAGAATTTGTATTTAATTCTCTCTGCTAGATTCCATTTCTTTGTTGAGTTCTCCTATCTTTTCACTCATTACTCCCATATTTTCTTTGAATTCTTTGACCATGCTTTCTTTTAATCCTTTGAACATCTTTATAATATTTTTTGAAGTCATTTCTGCCAACTATAACATTGGTGTCACTTGATATCATTTCTGTTGATTACT
Source organism: Myrmecophaga tridactyla (assembly GCA_004026745.1). NCBI lineage: Eukaryota > Metazoa > Chordata > Mammalia > Pilosa > Myrmecophagidae > Myrmecophaga > Myrmecophaga tridactyla. The sequence goes on from PVIY010014729.1 coordinate 4,501, forward strand.
TTTTCCTTGGTATATGTCACACCTATTATTTTTTTTTTACTCAGTGATTTTTAGTTGAAAACTAGACATTGTAAAGAATATGCTATAGTGACTCTTGAACCTGTATTGTTCTTCTAAAGATTGTTTGGTGTTTTGTTCAAATGGACAGATAACTTGCCCAGACTCAAACTGTAAAATCTGATCTCCTATGTTATACAACAGTTCATTTATTTTATTTCAGCTACCGGCTGCTGCTTTTTTAACTGGCCCACTGGGTTTCTTCCTTATGCCTGCATGGTTTAGCAAAGAATTTGAGAAGATTTATGCTCAGATTTGGGACTCACTCTTTCTGTGGTTTCTTTGCCTCTGTCATTCTAGTTGGTCTTTCAGCCCCAAATTCTGTCCTCTGACTTCTCAAACCAGTAAGACATCTACTTTCTGCCACCTGAGCTTTATGTAGTAGGGGATGCACTCAAAGAAACAGAAAATTCACAGATCTCAATAGGACCAGTACTATTTTTCAAGTGTAAATCATATTCTGGTTTCTGCCTGAATTTTTGCTGAACAGCCTGGGTTCTCCTGTGTACATATGTAATTTTGCAGTCAGCCAGAGATTTGGGCAGAGTTTACACTCAGATTTGGGATTTCACCATTCTGAGGTTCTCTCATTTTTAAAAATTGCACCCTTAAATTTCCATCTGCTCTGATGATGTGAACCCTGTTGTCTGCCACCTCAAACTGACGAGGATGCTATTTCCTGCTTCCAGAGCTGGTGCAGGGAGTTCAGGAGGTCTCCAGGTAACAAAGCCACAAAATCATAGTTTTTACCTAAAGCTCTAGCTGTCTGTCAAAAAGTACACTGTTCTGTAATCTCTGCCTGCCATAGATCATTTTTCAGTGCCTTCAAGTCATTGCTTTATTTTTAATTTTACCCAGTTTTAAAAATTGTTATCTGCTGGAGGATTTTCTAGGCTTCTTCATGCCTACATCACTGGATAACTTGCCCATATTACTCTTAAGTATATAAATAGTTTGGGTATATATAATTGGATATAGATATCATATGAGGGAAATATGATACTGATTCTATACATTAGCAATTAGATGGATATTTAATTCTAGAATTGTGAATAGTTTTATTTTAATAAAATATTACAGAAAATTAATTAAATATTCAAAAATTAATTTGCAAACTTTAACTTCATTTAAATAATGTTTTAATAACCTTGATAATCACTATTTAGCTAGGGCTCTCTAGAGAAACAGAATCAGCAGGAGATATCTGTAAATATGAAACTTATAAAAGTGTCTCATGCAACCATGGGGATTTAAGAGTCCAAAATTTGTAGAGCAGGCTGCAAGCTGGCAGCTCCAATGAAGGTCTCAGGAATGGCTGGCTAAGCAACTGTGGAGATGTAAGAGTCCAAAGTCTGTTGGGCAGGCCACAAGCAAGCAGCTGCAATGAAAGTCCTCATTGAACTCTCAGGAGTGGCTGGCTGGCTGGAACAGGAAGAGTGATTGTCTCTTCTGAATCCTCCTTAAAAGCCTTCCAGTGATTAAATCATCACTCATTGCAGAAGACACTCCCCTTAGATGATTGCAAATGCAGTCAGTTGTGGATACAGCCATTGTGGTCGTGATTTAAATCCATGAAATGTTCTCATAGCAACAGACAGACCAGCACTTGCCTGACGAGACAACTGGGCACCACCACCTGGCCAAGTTGACAAACTAAGCTAACCATCACAGTCACTAATTACAATACTCATTTGCCTTTTAATCTTACTAAGTGAGGGAAAAAAATCATGTTTTGAAAACACCAATGAAGAATTTTAATTTTTCTGTTTTTCTTCTTTTCTTTTTTTTTTTTTGTTTTTGCATGGGCAGGCACCGGGAATAGAACCCATGTCTCTGGCATGGTAGGCAAGAACTCTGCCTGTTGAGCCACTGTGGCTTGCCCTATTTTTAGTATTTATTTCATTTTTATGAAATTATATTGTATACTTTGTGTACAATTGAATTTACCTTTTAATCCTTTAATCCTACCACAAATAAAACTTGGATTATGTGAAAATTTTGTTTATAAATAGTCATCTTTCTAAAATAAGACAAGCAAAATACATTTTATAGAGTAAATATATAATTATTTATAAATTATGTCTTTTATTATTCACTCAAAGTTCACTGGCCTGCTAGGAGAATACTTAAATATGCTTGATAACTTAATTTAGTTGGTTTTGATGCTTAGTTGAATTTTACTCTTATTTCTAGCCTTTACATATTTTCAATTTTGTCATTATGAAGGTATTAGGCAGAGAGATTGCATTTTAGTTAACAATTCATTTGCTTGATCATTACCTGATTTGCATTCCTGCTCTGTATTCCATAAATGTATATCTCAAAAGTTTACCATGCACACATCCACTTCAACATAAACAAACCCTTTCCCAATGTTGTTTTGTCACAATATCTGTTTGGATCATCATTCAGGGTTTGCATTACTGTGGCCATTTAAAGATTATTCACAGTTGAGCCACGTAATTTGCTATGATTGCCGTTCCTTTTTTGCATAACATTTTGTTATCCCAGCAATTACTAATTGTCCTAAAATCTGCAAATTTTATTCATCAACATATTCTCCAATAAAAGAGCATCCTTTTCTTAATACATTCAAATACATCAGATAATCTACCTTTTGTTTGTTTTTAAAATCCATGCTCCTGCTCCAGTATAGATTGATTTCTCTTTAGACTTGCTCTACAGCTGTTGTGGAACTCTACTTTTACCATAATCTTAAGGAAACCTTTCAGTTAGGTCTTTTGTATGATCCCCTGGTTCATGGTTCTATTTCTTTTCTCTTTTAGTTCACTACATAGTTTGGTGGAGGATCTTCTCCAGTAATTTCCTGAGAAGAGGTGCATGAGAAGGAAATATTTTGAGACTTAGCATAAGTGAAAATATCCTTTTACCATTTTCACATTCAATTGATCATTTGACAGTTTATGCAGTTCTATGTTGAAACCAGAATTTTGGAAACATTATTCTTTTCTGTCTTCCAGACAGAATGGTTGCAAAGTCTACTGTATTCTGATTCCTCATTCTTCTTCTGAGATTTAAAAACAAACAAACAAAAAACATTTCTGGAAACTTTGAGGATCTTTCTCCTGCTCTCAGTTCTGCTGTCCCAATGAGTATTGAAATGTCAATCATCTACTTTGCCATGTGCCCATTAGGGTGTTCACTCAGTGGCACTTTGAATCTAGACTCTCATGTTCTTCAATTCGAGGAAAATTTTTGAATTATTTCTTTAATATAAGTTCTTCTCTTCCTTTCCTACATTTTATCTTTCTGGAAATATTTTTCATATGTTATTCTAATCCTCTTGTTTTCACTTCTATTTTCTATCTTTTATGATTTTTCCAATTTCTGGAAGGATTTCTTCAACTTTATAGTCAAAGCATTGCATTGGATTGTTCATATCTGCTGTAATATTTTAATTCCAACTACAAAATTTAGTTTTTGTTTTCTTATGCTCCTTTTTCTATAGCTTCCTGTTCTATTTTCTTTCAACAGTCTTAGAGTACTAATTACTTTTTGTACCTTTCCTCTGCTCTTTAAATTGTCTGTGCTGCTATCAGGTAGAAATCTAGCTGTTTTGTTGGTGACCACTAAATGTCAGAACTTCTTGGGCCAGACCATTTCTCTAGAAGAGTCAAAATGGGAGTAGGTTGGTGGTGTCAAGTTTTACTTAATCTTCCTTTTTTTAAAAACCTTTTACCTTACTCATATAATTTTTTGCTATGCCAGCCATCAACAAGTTAAAATCATTTCGGTTCCAACCTGTCCAAAAGCTGAACCTTGCAGGGTTAGAGAGAAAATTTTAGAATGGTGCTGCTTCTCTCTCAGGCATTAAATTAATCCTCTCATTTACAAGCCCAACTACATTCTCACTTCCATAGCTCCCTGGTGTTTCCATTTCCTGAATCCTACTGGATTCTGCAGTGTGAATTGTTGGCTTTGGGGTCTCTTTTGGGTCGTAGCAGACATAATTGTCATCTCTCTTTGGTCTTCTAATTCAGCTAAAATGTGCCTGCTTTTCTGCTTCCACAATTTTTATGTTGATATCTCTTAAAACACTTTCCTTGGCCTTTAAAAAAATCATTTTACTAAGATTGCAGGTGCATTTTAGAAAATACTGGAAGTAAAAGCTTTTGTTCATCTATCATAATTTCATGATTCTTACCCTTAAATCCCTTCATCTTGGCCCATCCTCAAGAAGAGAATTGTCTGTACTGAGCAGTGTTTCTGTTATTGTCTTTATTATTGTTCACTCAGGTTTTCAGTACCTACCACCAGCCAGTTTTTCTGCCAGGCTGAATGAGACATTAAGGTACACTGCAATGAGAAACCTGTTCCTGCCAATCTAAAAGAAGGTTGTTAAGAAAAATAATCACTACATAAGCTCTAAATAAGCTATTTTGCTTTCACTTGCTGAGAAAATATTTGTTTCTGCTAAGAAGTAAATGCTTTTTCCCTCTCTTACAATATAAACTATGTGATTCACTATTCTTCATTTTGCACCTAGTCTGCCAGGAAGCTCACAATTAAATGTAAGCTTCAGCTACATAATTATAAATTATATGCTTTCTTCTCCCTCCTATTCCTGAATTTCTACTCCTCTATGTTCATCCATCTTGATTTTCATTTCAAAAATATTGTACAAGTTTTTGTCTCAGGATGTTTCATATCCTTTGTTTAATGGCAAATGCATTTCTACCTGCATACATGGAGAAACAATAGAATTTATAAACATTAATGAAGCACCTTTTTTTTTTACCATATGATCACTCCATTCTTGATATATAATCAATAACTCACAATATCATCACATAGTTGTATATTCATCATCATGATCATTTCTTAGAACATTTGCATCAATTCAGAAAAAGAAATAAAAAGAAAACAGAAAAAAATTCATATATACCGTACTCCTTATCCCTCCCTTTCATTGATCAGTAGCATTTCAATCTGCTAAATTTATTTTAACAATTGTTTCCCCTATTATTTATTTATTTTTAATCCATATGTTTTACTTGTCTGTTGATAAGGTAGATAAAAGAAGCATCAGACACAAGTTTCTCACAAGCACACAGTCACATTGCGAAAGCTATATCATTATACAATCATCTTCAAGAAACATGGCTACTGGAACACAGTTCTACATTTTCAGGCAGTTCCCTCCAGCTTTTCCATTATACCTGAACTAAAAGGGTGATATCTATAAAATGTGTAAGAATAACCTCCAGGATAACCTCTCAACTCTGCTTGGAATCTCTCAGCCATTGACACTTTATTTTGTCTCATTTCACTCTTTTTCCATTTTGGTGGAGAAGGTTTTCTCAATCCCTTGATGCTGAGTCCCAGCTCATTCTAGGATTTCTGTCCCACATTTCCGGGAAGGTCCACACCCCTGGGAGTCATGTCCCATGTAGAGACAGGGAGGGCAGTGAGTTTGCTTGCCGTGTTGGCTGAGAGAGAGAGGCCACATCTGAACAACAAAAGAGTTCTCTTGGGGGTGACTCTTAGGCCTAATTTTAAGTAGGCTTAGCCTATCCTTTGTGGGAATAAGTTAATGAAGCACCTTCTGAAAAGAACTTAGGAGGTTCCTTTGGGGGTGTCTCTTAGGCCTAATTTTAAGTAGGCTTAGCCTGTCCTTTGCAAGGTTAAGTTAGTGAAGCACCTTCTGAAAAGAACTTAGAGAAGGACTTCATGTGAAGAACTCATCCAGAGAAAATGGCAAGTGTTTCTTCTTCTCCACTACAGGTAAAACCAGAGGTCAAATACTTAAATAGTATTTGTATCAATGCCAGCACATAGTAGGTCCTTTAAAATGTTCACTGACTAAGAAGATGAGTCAATAAAAGAATTTCTTAGCAGTGAGATTTGCTAATTCTTGGACTGCTTTGCTGCTGTAAAATGAAAGGATCTCTTTCATTGGCATAAATCAACTAACGTATCAAGTGCCTTTTTAATTTAATGTCAGGTTAAATTTAAAAGACTCATCTTTTTGTCTTAAAAGAGAATAAACTTGACAATATCTCACTTTCCCTACCAACTATAAGATCTGATGATTTCTGTGATTCACTACTAGTTGCTCGGTTTTATATTTTACAGCAAGTCCTAAGCACATAACAAGTCACCAAAGTAACTTGCACCTTCACAAACATCAAAGTATTTAGTCCTCTGCAGACTGGAGTTTTGTTGTCCTTCCACGTTTCAGAATCATATGAAACAACAATGAAATCATTCTTGATTGAATGATAGGTGTTCTTAAAGCTGTTGGCGTGGCTCAGTGGCAAAATTCTCGCCTGCTGTGCCAGAGACCTAGGTTTGATTCCCCTTGCCTGCCCATGCAAAAAAAAAAAACTGTTGGCTATATTTCTGAGTGTTATAATAATGTAATCATTCTCTCAGTGTCATACTCATCCCCTCTCACCAGGTTCTGTCATGTAAATGCTTCACACCCCGCTAACGGTAGACAAAATCGATGAGTGGAGGATCAAGACAGTTTTCAGACTTGGAGTAAAATCTACAAAAGCCTTGGTCTTGAAGAATAGTTTCAAACAGACTACCGAAGGATTCTGTTGTTGGTGCTATTGTGTTGTTATTGATGTTGTAAAATTGATTTGTTCTCCTGGCAAACCTAGTTAGTATTAGCTAGTTCATGGTACCTCCAAACTATTTACACCATGCAATGATTCATAATTTAGTTGAATGGCTTACTTTTCTCCATGAGGAAGAGATGGAAGAAACAAGATTGACCAAGTAAATATTAATATTCAGATTGTGATTTAGAGTGCATGGTTCAGATTGGCTTCCCCATTACACTGAAGGATTACAGAGATGTACAGAAACACCGTTGGTTCATCATTACTAATACACACGTGCTGGGACATATGGGCAGGTAGAAGGATTGAAAATCAACGGCCTTACCTCTGAATTCCTGGGAGTTTATAGGCTTAAATCACAGAGACTTGACATCAGGCAAATGGAGTTTCTGAGGCTGAACAATAACTTGGGGCCAAAGGTATTTGAGAATGCCAGTTATTAAGAAAAATTTTCTTAGGATCGCCATGGAAAGCTACTCCTACAAATGTAGTTATCCCAGGGCTTGTCTACCATAGTTTGAGCTGTCTGCAACTTTTGCTTTGAAATAAGCATTTTGACCACATGGTTTTACAGTCCACTCAGCCCTGTGAGGAGAAGGGGAGGTTCTGGAAGAAAAAAAAATCTCAAGCCTGTGAAAAGACAGGTCAGATTCACCTTTAAATGTAATGTTTGTTAAAGGATTTGGGCAACTTGCAATTCTTTTCTTAGCAGAATAAGGTCATTTGAACCATATCTGTTTTCTCCAGTCTTGGGTGAGAAAAGAAATGATTTTGATGAATCATGTAATAAATGTTGAAATTTGTGGATGCAGACAGGGGGTCTGTTTTTGTTAGTGATGTGATGGAAGCATCATACACACACAAAACTTGGATCTTGCTTGTCAAGCACATGACTGTTAATATTCGACACAGGAGCTACCCTATATATTTTCAGTGCTGTTTGGCACTTCTAGGACCTTTACTTAATGTTTCTATGTCCTATCATTCCAGCTAAATTGTAAGCCCTTTAATATTATGAGATCGCTATTTGCTTCTTTGTTTCTCACAATGACAGTAACACATGTCCTTACGTTCTAACCACTCTAATGTGAAACTCTGATACAGAGGAGAAAGTCCTTGGCTAGAAAACAAGGGATCTCAAAGAACCTACATCACCATCTGTGAAATCACAGGTTTGGACCAAAGGAAAGATGTATTGGTGGGGGAAATAAGCGTGTGATAGAGCAAAAAAAAATCCATAGGTTCCTTTTGTACCATGCTCAGATTAACTGGATTAAATCTGGTTTGACTTGTCTATTTTCCATTCTCAAGACTTGATTTTTTTAACCAGATTGCATCTTCTCCTACCTAACTCCATCAGTTTTGTCTCCCACTTTTTTTCTGGGTTTAATTCTGTAAGAATAAAATTAAGTTTAGCTTTCACACGAGATGGCCCAGGATGAGAGCAGTACTCACTAAACAAAGGGCTTGCAAGACAGTCTGGCAGGCGGGGAAAAGAGAGGGCCTCTGACGCAAGCCTAGAATTGGTGCCAAATCCTTATATGGATAAAAACAAGTTTAAATAAAGGACAACCAGGGTCACTAAAATGTAAAGTATAATCAAGAGCGGGGACTTTCAGCAGGAAATTTGAAATAGTTGAGTGGTTCGGATAGGCTATAACCTCTGGAGTATCCAATTAGCGGAGACTCAGGAGGTATGTACAGGCGAGGTGTAGGGAATAAATACTACTGCTTTCGATTGCTCGGGGTGCCAGCCATCATTTTTTCAGTTGAGCACCTGTTCTTGCAAGATTGTGAATAAATTCTTTTCTTCTCCACAATCAGATGAGCATTTGTTCTCTTTCAGGTATGGCTGTCTTTCTAACAATTCTTTTCACTCTTCACTAAAACAGCTCCTCACAGTCAAGGTACCTTGTTAATATGAGTACATACTTACATATTCATTTAACAATTAATGAGCAAGTGCCCAGTTGGTGCTATGTATGGTCCCTGAGTTCATGGATCTTTACTAGGCATTAGTGGCTAATGTCAGGAAAGATACGATAAAAATAAAACTCATGCATTTACCATATCATACATATTTAGAGTCTTGGTGGGAAGTATTTTAGTTTGACAAAGACTTTCTTGAGGAATGAACAAAAGGTAATCAAATCAAAGAGTAGAATACTAAAAAATGACCAATTTAAAAGGAATGGTTTTATAAGTGGAACTGTTCAACCTAAAAAGGGAAAAGCTAAGGTTTAATGTTACAAAGTTATGCAAGTTGCAATTATTTTTTTATTTAATTTATCTTCTAATCAAAGTGCAATACATTTACTTAGTTTAAAAAGTCAAGTATTAAGTATTGAATTATTGAAAAACATCCACTCTCCAAGCAGCTTCCACTTTTGCTTATTTTACCTGTTTCTTTAGAGATTTAGTGGGATATCATGCCCAATTGTGGATTAAAAATTGTTTTGGTTCTCTGTTTTGGTTTTTATTGCAAACTTGTGTTCTTAACCAGACGAGAAGCTCCTTGGGCACAAAGATAAAAGATGATGCCCTTTCAAGTAGTTTCCTGCATACAATGCCATGCACAAAGTGAATAATCTCTGCTTGTTGCTTGATCAGAATTGGCAAACTTACCCTGAGTTTATTCAACATCTATAAGAGGTAGTGAACATCCGCAGAACTAGCAGAGTCAGGTTGGGGACAGTTTTTAGATCTAAAAAACAGGACATGGAAAATACAGGAAAGACTTGGAATTAAAAGGCCTTGGTGTGAGTCCTGTGTGAACTTGTGCAGGTCATTTTGCTTCTCTGGGCTTCATTTTCCATCTATAAAATAAGATTTCAACTTCTGCTTTTCTTCACAGAGGTATGGTAAAAGGAATCAAAAGCCATTAACCCAAGCACCATTAAGCATCACCCATTGTTATTATTATAACTGTTAAGTATCAGTTGTCAGTATCCTGAATTTTGTTGCTTGTCTTTTAACCTCCTAGTCTTTCTTAACATCCTTTCTTCATTTGCTGGAGTTGGCATTCTATGACTTTCCTTTGAGAATACATGACCAAAGCAAACTTTCTTCCAAAGACTGTTTGCTTACTATGTGGGCCCGTCTTTAAAAAATCTCCTCCAATCCTCTGTTAAGTTAAAAGAAAGGTGTTGCACTGATTCATAATTGTTATCACAATCATCTAGTCCTAGGCTGTCCAATAGAATGTCTAGTGATTATTGAAATATTCTGTATCTCTATTATCTAATATGGTCGCTAATAGCCACATGTGGCTATTAAGAACTTGAAATATAACTAGTGTGGTTGAAGAACTGAATTTTTAATTGTATTTTATTTTAATGAATTTCAATTTCAATAGCTGACTTGGACAGCACTAATCTTATCTAATCTTCTGATTTTATGGATTAGGTAACTGAGGTCCCAAGAGATCATATTGCTATGTCAAGTTCACTTGGCTGGTTTCTGGCATAAGTAGAAACAGAACTCATATAAAAAATATTTTTTTCATATGGCAAGTTTATAGTTGTTGTTGAGTGACCTTCGTGACCTTCCCTTATACATTAAATTATGCTTCACTATAATCAAGAGTCTGTTGTAACAATTAAGGTGGGAAAATCAAGGTAATAGAAAGTTCTGTTGCACTGAAATGACAAAAATGTTTGCCCTGAGATTAACTAGAACTTAGTGACTGGATACAGTATAAATGTGGGCCAGATAATAGTTTCAGGATACATGAATCAAATTATATTTAGCTGAGAATTTTTTGGTCTTTTATTTTTGAAACTACATGAACGATATAAGGGCTCTTAGAGGTCACCCAATTATATTTCTTCATTTGTAGATGAGAGCACTTTGGCCCCTCAGGAGAACTAAAACTAGTTGATTAATACATTTCTAGGTGGAACACCTATTTCAGGGACTCTTTCACAAACCTAATTTATTTTTCTGGTAGCATTGTTGTTTTCTTATAAAAGCATTGCATTTTCATTGTGGAAAATATATTTTTACAAACAAGAAAGATTAAAATCATTTGTATTAAAGCATTTTAATATGTGGTAGATTTTTTTCTTATTTTATATACGTAAGGTATTTTATCAAGGAAAGTTGAAGTTACTCTATTTGGTAATTTGATTTTTTTACTTACCAAGAACTCATGAACATTTCCCAGAGTCTGAACTAGCTTGTAGATTCTGGCCCTGACTTAACTGACTGTGGAATGAGCAGGTTATTCAACTTCTCCAGACCTTGTCCACAGCTGTTTAATGGTGATAATAAGGCCTACTTCATAGGATGTTGTCAGTATTAAATGAGGATGCACATGAAAAGTTTCTAACATTTAGTAAATGTCCATAAATTTCATTTTCTTTTCTACCCAGTATTTATATTTTAGCCAGTTATTTGTGTGCCCTGAGCAGGATTTCTCAATCCACAAGGTGAACCAGGGCTGACATCACCTGGACGACTTCACACTATGACTAGGACCAGAATGTGGGCCCAGCTGGAGAAGTTCAAAGGAGGTATATGTGCTGGAGCTGAAGAAAGAGGACAGTATATAGAGGGGTGAGGCAGGTGGACCAACACCAAGGAAGGGATTGAGGTCAGCTTTTAGTCCTTTTCTGTAGCCACAACTCTCTACAACATCATTTTGCAATTCTGAAATATGTTCAATCTGTGTAATGAACTTGGATTCCCAGTTCCATCACTCAGTATTTATAGGACCACCTGTAAGTCTCAGCCTCTCCAGTTATTTACTTCATTGTCTTAGAAGGGAAGGTTTTGTGCTAGGGGATCTCACCAGATCTTTAGAATGCTGATACCTCCTGTCCTCTGATTCTGATCTAGTTGCATTGCTAGCTACTTCCTTGGACTTCATGAAAGTTTCCTGCATCCTCTTTCTTCTTCTTCAACTCAAGGTTTCTTCCTGGAATCTGTGGAGAGGCACTCTTAATGGGGGTGGGGAGTAGAAAAACCAACTCATTTTAACCATCTCCATGGAATGCACAATACTTCCTGGCTATGTACGCTTACTATCTGCCTGGCATGGTCCTCCCAACCTGTCTTTTGAGACAGGTACAATTATTATTGTCCCCATTTTATAGTTTAAAAAATAAAGTTAATTTATCAAGATGACACAGCTAATAATTGACAGAACTCTCTTGGAATAATTACAGTCTTTTTAAATTTGTTAGGATTTGTTCCGTGCCCCACCATATGATCTATCCTAAAAAAAAAACGTTCCATGAGCTACTAGAGAAGAATGCATATCTGGGTGTTTTGGGGGTGCAACAATCTATATATGTCTATTAGGTCAGTTCATTTATCACATTGTTTAGGTTCTCTATTTTCTTAATGATCCTCTGTTTGGTTGTTCTATCTACAGAAAAGAGTGGTATGTTGAAGTCTCCCACTATTATTGTTGAAACATCTATTGGTCCTTTCAGTTTTGCCAATGTTTGTTCAGGTAACTTGGAGCTCCTTGACTGAGTGCCAAAATATTTGTGATTGTTATTCCTTCTTGTGAACTGCCCCTTTTATTAATATGCAGTGTCCTTTGTCTCTTATGACATCTTTGCATTTGAAGTCTATTTTGTCTGATATTAGTATAGCTACTCCTGCTTTCTTTTGATTGCAGCTTGTGTAGATTAGATGAAGATTCAATCTATTTGTATCCTTGGGTCTAAGATGAGTCTCTTGTAAAAGCATATAGATGAGTCATATTTTTTAATCCATTCTGCCAATCTGTATTTTTTAATTGGTGAGTTTAGTAGTTAACAAAGTTATTACTGTAAAGGCAGTTCTTGAATCTACCATCTTATTCTTTTGGTTTTTATTTGTCAGATCTATATATTCTTTTCCCTCTCCTATTTTTACACTTTGTTACCCTTACAAAATACTCTTCAATTCTGTGCCCTTCTCCAGACCTCTCTCTCTTGTCTTTTTTTTTTTTTTTTCCAGCCAACAGAACTGTCTTTAGTATTCCTTGCAGGGCCAGTCTCTTTTTAACAAATTCTCTAAGTATTTGTTTGTCTGTGGAATTTTTAATCTCTCCCTTTCTTTTAAAAGACAACTTTGCTGAATAAAAAATTCGTGACTGGAAATTTTTCTCTTCAGAATCTTAAATATATCATACCACTGCCTTCTAGCCTCCATAGTGCCTGTTGAGTAGTCCGAACTTAATCTTATGTGGCTTCCCTTGTATATGGTGAAATACTGTTCTCTTTCTGTTTTCAGGACTTTCTGCATCTCTTCAGCATTTGACAATCTGATTAGTATGTGTGTTGGAGTGGGCTTATTTGGATTTATTCTATTTGGAGTTTGTTGGGCTTCTTTGATTTGAATGTTTTTGTGTTTTATAAGGGTTAGGAAGCTTTCCCTGATTATGTCCTCAAAATAATCTTTCTAGCCCTTTACTCTTCTTTTTTCCTTCTGCTTCACCAATGTTTCTTATATTTGCATGCTTCATGTTGTCCATCATTTCCCTGAGATCCAATTCAAATTTTTCCCTCTTTTTCGCCATTTGTTCTTTTCATGTTTGAATTCAGTTGTTCTTTCCACTAGTTCACTTTTTCTTTCTTCTGCCTCTTCAAGCCTGCTGTTGTGTTTCTCTAGCATATTTTTAATTTGAGCTACAGTATCCTTCATTTCTGTAAGATCTGCTATTTTTCTATTTATTCTTTCAAATTCTTCTTTATGCACTTCTATTGCCTTCTTGATATCCTTTGTCTTTAGCCAACCCATTGAACTTGTGGACATCTTTGATTAGTTCTTCCAAATTCTGTCTCTTCTGGTGTCTTAATTTGGTCATTTGATTGGGACATAATAATCTTCATGTGCTTTGTGACTTTCTCCTGCCTTTGAGGCATTTGATTATCTTGATAAGATTATTTTGAAAGTTGATTTCCATCACTCACCTAAGATTTTGTAGTTGCTTAGGTTTGTGTTGAAGGTCTCCTTTTGCACTTGGCTTGTTAGTAATCTGCCCCTGACCCCTCCACCCCCAAAACAAGGCTGGGAAAAGAGGCTGCAACTGTATTTGGAGATCTGCTAAAAGCTAGGGAGAGAGGCAGTTTGCCAGATTGTACTTTCTGTGCCTTCCCAACAGATGGTGCTCTTGGGCCCCCTCTTCCCCTCAGGCCCCCTTTCTCCAACTAAGTCAGTCTGCTGGTCCAGGACTCAACCAGGTGCAAAGCCAGTCAAGGTCACAGGCCTCCATGTGTGCTGAAAACTACCAACCCTGGGACTGAGGGCAGGCAATAGGAGAATCTGCTTGTGGGCATGATGGGTCTGGTGGTCCCCAGGCTCCCATGTGGAATGACCTTGGGTTGTGGGACTGAGTACTTGACTATCTCTGCTCTCAGCCAGCCCAGGAGTGCATGGTGGTACGGCGCAGTTTGCCCCTTTGTTCCCACCTCTCTACCAGTGCACTCTGTGAGTGCTCTAGGCCTCTGTGAGAAAGGTTAAAGGTAATGAGATCCAGGGAATCTCTTTCACTGGCCAGTTGTCTGACCAGCTCAGCTCTATCTCCCCCTCTGGTTGAGGGTGGGTGCCCCCACTCTTAGCCAAAACCAGGTGCTCACAGCAGGGTTGGGGTGCAGGCCCTGTGCCACAGCAGCAAGCCCTTGTGTGAATGTAAACCAAGTCTGCTGGCTTCTGGGTTCCCCAGGGGAGGTCCAGGCTGTGGAGCCAAGAGGGAAGACCTCTCAAGCTGATGTGGAGGTGGGAGTGCACGAGTGTGGCGCTCCTTCAGCTCCCACTCCGGCCTGCATGTTGCAGCCTGGCCCAGGTGCAGTCACACAACTGGATAAACTCACTCCATCCTCTCAATCATATCTCCACTTTCATCCAGGTCCTCCCTATACAATGTAGAAGTCCCTCTCTGATCACACATACCCTGGAACTGCTGCCTTGGTTGTTTTTCTCACTTCTCTAGCTGTTCCACAGAGAAGGATGAAACTCAACCTATCCTATTCTGCCATCTTCCTGGAAGTCCGACGGAACTCTTTTTTGTACATAGGTAGTCTGAACTCAGAGACCACGCTCTTAACAACTAGTATATAACAATTTATCTATACATGTTCAATAAAAAAATAAGTTACTTGGAGAAGAAATAACTGGAAATCCTGCAAGGATCATCGTGGTTGATGATTTTGAAAAAAATAAACACTTTCATTAATAACTGCTTTTGCCCCTGCTAGATTATTTATCATCTTTGGATAACCACTGACTACCACAGGTCCTAGTACCAACAACTGCCCAGTATTTAATGACTAAATGAATGATTAAATGAATAAATAACTGAATGAATGAATGACAAATAAATAAATAAATAAATAAATAAAGACTATAGGGTGGCCTGCCTCTCCTGCCTCAGAAACAGAAAATTTGGGAATTATTATGCATGTTCAGCTTGAGAATAGGATTTCCTTTCTATTGAATCTGTATGGAAATGCAAACAGGTGTTAGAAAGCTAGTGTTACATTTCAACAAAATCCATTTAAATAAGCATGTCTCTTCTTGTCGTAGTTCACCGAACTTGGAATGTAGCACAACAACAATCAAAAAGCATAGAGTGAATGCTACTGGGAGTTCAACAAAAAGGAATTTGGAAAGGGGGATCTATATATCAGCAACTTTTCTTACAAAGTGATGCATTGGAGACCATAACCAGATTTTAAACCAGGCAATAAGCACGATATAGAGATGGGGGTCCTTCAACTGCCCAGGAATCTACTAAATGATCACATATATCCTCAAAAGAATATCTGAAAAATCCCTGCTTTATTCAGAATTTTGTCTCTAAGAAGGTAGGAAAAGTAATGAGGGGTGTGATTCTTCTGTCTAAAAAGAGTAATGGTGATTCAAAAGAGACAGGTTACTGTAAGAAGTTATTATCTTCAAAGTATAGGATTGTGTAAAAATGGAATTCTGAGACTTTTGAACATGCTCCCTGACTGTGGAAAACAAATCTGGAAAATACTATTAAAATGATGGACTTGAATCCCTGAGGAGGGACTCTTCCTCTGATACAGGACTTTTAATTGTCCACCTCATGTCTATGGTACTTATATACATGCTTATCTCTTCAGTGAGATGTGAGCTCCTGGAGAAAAGACATCTCACCAATCTTCTCCTGTCTCCCAGTACCAAGCAGAGTTTTTTCACACAGTAAGAGTCCCCCAAAAGTTGAATTAGTATAAATCAGCTCCAGAAGAATTAACAGGTTAAATATAAAATTCTACCAAGCCAGTTATGAGTTGTCCTGATGGCTCTGGAGGGGGGAAGGCAACAACTTAAACCCTTGCATCTTGTAGGGCGAACTCTCTAATGAGCTCTAAAGAGCAGGCTCTAAATACCCAAAAGGGAAAAGAGAAGCAAAGATTAATAAAATAGTGAGCATGGTTGGCCCAATATTAACAACCTGTTTTGCCATTTTGCTTCTATGGAGGCTATCAGCTATGACTGTATTTAATCCTACAGGAAGAAGTTGAAGTGCATACATTAGTTGTCATTGGGGAGCCAGGTTTCTTGGAAAGAAGGGTTTACTAACATCCTTTACCATGGATTGATTCAATCAAACAACTGGTCTCCCTTTTCCTGCTGCCCCAAGTAGAGGTGGCCTCTTGAGAATGTGCGGTAACATAGTAAAGGTGAAGATCCATCTGTCTTAGGTAAACACTGGAGTAATTTCTTGTCCTTAATATATACTTGGCTACAATATAGTTCACAATGTTGTTTCTCCCTTGTGGCACCCAACCTTTCTTGCCTATAGTGGGATGTGCTTCAAGCACTCAACACGTGAGGCCATGCTATCACAGACTTAAGTTCTTGTTATTGTGTTTCTCTGGCTACTGTATGCCTACTAATTTTTCTTGGATTCAGATTCACTTTATCCCAAAACAATGATAAGAGGAGGGTTGGTAGGAGGATGTCACTAAAGGCCTGGGACATATGGGATTGGAAAGATGAGCCAGGAATGCTGAGGAAGAAAGTTGTCCCAGATGCCTCCAAGAACTGTCCTGACTTTCTTCTTAACAGCATAGCACAGACCCATTTCTAACCACTGGCGCAGAGAATCCTCCAAAAAAAAAAAACAGGTGAAAGTGTTCTCTTGGCAGTATAAGTCTCTCAATTTTTATAATCAACATCCAGGTTTAACAACATTATTTTCTTATCCATCTTCAGCTATTTATCTCTAGTCTCAGAGGACAGTCTGTTTCCTCATTTCCAAGACTAAATTCCTTCACCTAAAGATCTTTCACCATCAGTTATCGCCACTCTTACATCTGAAACCTCTCCTGTCTGCGGATTGTTTCCCCTTGGCAAGTAAATTTCTAAAGACTTTCACATCATTAGAAATAAACAAACAACAAGAAAAAAGATTCCTTAAACTATGTCCTCTTTTAAACTACAACTATAACTTATTTACGCAGATATAATGATGCACACTCACTGGCTCCTTTTTTTTTTTACTTATTCATATATCCTCAATCCATGATACTAGAACCTAGAGGATCAAGCTTAAGAAAGTGCTCAATTCCATGTAATAATTCAAACCTTGAACCCCCTGAATTCAAATTACAATGCTTTTCTTTTCCCAGGGTAGGCCTTTTGGCAAAAGCATGCTAGGCCTATGCTAGAGTGTGGTCCTTCCTTCTCTTTCTCCTACTTTATCATTCTTCTTCTTCCTACTTATCTGGCTGTTCATGGTTCTAATACCACCAAGGCTAAAATTAGAGGAATAGAAGGGAAGAACTGGATATTAGAGAGTTAGAAAAGCTTTGTGCTCTCAGTCCTGATAGAGTTTTAAACTGGACCTGCCTCATGGGGACTTTTGGGGTTCTTCAGGGCCCCTAGTGAGAATGTCAGTTGTACTTTTCAGGTGAAGTCTTTTCCTCCAGCTAGGCTTTCTCCTTGTTTATCCAGTCATCTACTCTACAGACTCTCTCTTTTGGGGGTCCTATTATCACATCAGCTGATCCACTTGGACAGGATTTCAAACAGCTGCAGGCCAGCTTTCTTTTTCTCACACATGATACCCGTGTACTCTATGGAAAACCCTCCTGCACCATTTGACCTCCTCTGGAATGTGAGCCAAGACCCATGCAGCAATTCTCCTTCACTCCACTGCCAAAGTAACTACCCATCCTCTCTTATGCATTCCAAATTACTCAAATGGGGGTCAGGCACAAGGCCAAAGTGTCATAAACACAGATAAGGTTCTCTGTATGATCCTTTTGATTTAAAATGGAAAGGGACACATCACCTCCCCCCATCCTTATTACAACTTATCTCTCTAAAACACAACTGTTTATATCCTCCATACATATAAATTTTAAAGTATGCACTTGAGTCCTACTTTGATATTTTTGTATAGTATTCTAGATATCTATCAGTTTAGGATATGTCTGAAAGTTTGCCTTGGCCTCCCGTTGGCAACAGTTTTGGCAATGCAGATGCTTGAGAACAAACTGTCATGCCTTAATCCTCAGTGGTCTTGCTTGTTGAAGAGATTACTGCCCTGAAAATACTTTCACCAGGAAGAGTTAACCCTGTTAAGCATGTATGTATTCCACAGCATTATCCTCCTTAGGGGCCCACTTGTCTCAGTGACCTCCTGAAAGCATGATATTAACCCCCCCAAAATCCCATCCTATATAAGACAACCCTAAATGGAACATGTCCTATCAGAAGCTCCACTTGATATGAACTTTAAAGCATGCTAAGAATTAGGGCCTGAAGAGAATGGGAATAAGTAAGATATTCCAAGATGAGACAGTATCTAGGTTCAGTCTAAGTGATCTAGCATTTTTCCAGGTGAAAATGATTTTCCCTTTACCAGTTAGAAAATTTGGATTTCTATTCTCCAATGCTATATCACTGATTGTCAATGAATGATAACTTAGTTATTTATTGGAAATTTTGCACATAGAGTTTTCCATGAATCTCACTGATAAATTCCTACCACTAGGGGTTTAGAAAACTTGTCTATCTTGCAATCTAAAAAATCCTAATTATCAAGATAAAGTGCACAATTGGGTTAATGGGAAGCCTTCATTATATGCCACCTTCTATTTTATCCCCAATGGTGGGAGGGGCTTGATCAACAGAAGAGCAGCTATCATCAGTTTGCATATTAAGACTGAAGTTTCAGATGTGGGTTTGGGGTTAGGGCTGAGCTAAGGGGGTAGAGGACTAAGATATGAATTAAGAAAGGGGTTGAAGAGGGCAGAGGTTAGGTTGATGGAAAGAGCTAAAGAAAATAGATGTGATCTCAATGATTGGGAGTTTGGATTGGCATGGAGATATGCTGGGGCTCTAGGTAGATGGAATGGGGTACAGGGATTGAGCTGAACTGGATGGAGATGAGACAAGTTGTCTTGAGGAAGATGGAAAGGCTTTCTTATACTCATCCCTCTGGCCACAGCTTCTCTGAAGACTCTGTTGAGAGAGTCAACGAAAGCTTATGTTGCCCAGGCTGTTTCTCTTTCCAAAACAAGGTTTCAGGATGACTCTGGGACCAAGGCTCAGGTTCAAGACTGACTGGTCAAGAACATAGTGCTGGGAATTTGACATACCCAGAGAACCATTTCCCTCAGATCTCTGCCTCCATGTAGGGACTAAGGTGGAAGTAGGAGAGAAGGATGAAGGGAGAGAAACATCAACTTTCTGCTCTGCTTTACTAAGGAATGCATTGTTTAAACTATACAGCTGACTTCATCATTTCCTCACTTTAAAACGCTCCCTTTTATTTACTTCAGGGAAGATGGTGGAGTAGGCAGTGGCAATACTCAATCTTCCTCCAAAAATAGCTAGTAGACAGGCAGAACTGTGTGTAAAACCTGTTCTGAGAATCCAGAGGCCAGGGGAGCATTATACAGCCTCCTGGGAAGAGTGGGACGAAGAGGCTGACACAATTTGGTAAAGAACTGTGAGTAAAGCACCCAATGGTGACTAGTGTTACCCACCCCCCACCCTCAAAGTGAGGTACCTTGGTCCTGTTCCTGGCTGTCTGCTGCAGAAGGAGAGGGACATGGATGCCCTCTTCCCAAGAATGGGGAGTGGTGGTGGTGGTGGCAGGGATGACCAAGTACTGTTCATGGCTTTAATTGGCAAATTGTGATCGCTGGGTTCCATCGTTGAGCCACAGTTTTGGCCCACCCTGCACAGGGATTTCCCAGTCATTGTTTCAACCCTGTACCCAACAAGGGCAAAGATAGTGGAAGTTCAAAGATGCAATGTCTTCTTAGGACTGCAAGGAACTGTTTGCTGTAGAGCACCATCTGCTAGGCAGGCCAAGAAAACACAGGTTTTGGGGTCCATCAAAAAGGCTTTTAGGCATCTTTTCTGACCCTCTCCCCAGTATCTCCAGGGCTTTGCAGCTGGTCTGCACCCTCTTCGTGGGTCTCTGGGTCTGTTTTGTCTGGGAAATACTAACTTGGGAAAGTCTTCTCTGAGGTGACCAACCTTCCAGAATAGGCTATCCAGGTAAAAACAGAGCCAATGACAGGAGAATTAACACACACACACACACACACACACACATATACAATAGAAACAGTATAAAAACAGACAGAAGAGATCAAGATTCATGGAGAAGAAACATAGGTAAGGAAGCATTCACCTGGGGGTAAAACAATTGCAAAAACAGTGCAATCTTAAAAACTGTACTGCATACCCATGGCAATAATCAGAAGAAAAAGAGCTGAAAAGCTTTGGTCAGTTAAAAAATGGGCAATTCTAAAGGTCTAGAGGTCATATACCTAGATATCAGCAAAAAATTATGTTATACTAAGAAAAAGGCCCACTTAAGGGAACAAACTAAAACATCAGAGGACACACAGATTTAGGAACAACTAATCAAAGATATTCAAACAAAACTCCTCAATTAACTCTAGGAGATGAAGGAAAATATGGCTAAAGAAATAAAGGATATTAAGAAGACACTGGTGAGCATAAAGAAGAATTTGAAAGTATGAAAAGAAATATAATAGAATGTATGGGAATTAAAGGCACAATAAAAGAGGTTAAAAGTAAGCTAGAGGCATACAACAAAATATATAAACAGGCAGAAGAATGAATCAGCAAACTAGAAGATAGGACAATTGAAATCTTACTGATAGGGAAAATAATGGAAAAAAATTGAACATGGTCTCAGGAAACTGAATGACAGTATGAAACACACAAACATATGCATCCCCCAGAAGGAGAAGAGAAGGGAAAAGAGACAGAAAGAATATTTGAGGAAATAATGGCCAAAAATTTCCCAACTCTTATGAAACACATAAATATACATGTCCAAGAAGTGCAATGAACTTAAAACAGAATAAATCCTAATGACCTACTCTGAGACACATGTTAATCAGAATGTGTCTAATTAAGAGAGAATTCTGAAAAGAGCAAGAGAAAAATGATTCATCACATACAAGGGAACTACAATAAGATTAAATGCTGATTTCTCATCAGAAATCATAGAAGCGAGAAAGCAGTGGTATAATATATTTAAGGTTCTGAGAGAGAAAAATTGCCAGCAAAGAATTCTTTATCCAGCAGAACTGTCCTTCAAAAATGAGGGGGAGTTTAAAATATTCATCAATAAACAGAAACTGAGACATTGTCAACAAGAGACAAGCTCTACAAGAAATAGTAAAGGGAATTCTGCCAGCTGAAGTAAAAGGGCAGGAGAGAAGGGCTTAGGGGAGAGTGTAGGGATGAAGATTATCAGTAAGGGAAACTAAAAGGGTAAAAGGAGAGAAAAAAATACGATATTACATATAAAAACCAAAGGATAAAATGGTTGAACACAGTACTTCATTTACAGTAATAAAGTTCAATGTTAATGGATTAAACTCCCTATCAAAAAACACAGAATGGCAGAATGGATTAAAAAGGTATGATCCAACAAGATGCTCAACTATATGCTCTCAATTCAGCAGACTCAACTTAGACCCAAGGACACAGTTAGGTTGAAAGTGAAAAACTTGAAAAAGATATTCCAAGCAAAATGTAACCAAAAAAGAGCTGGGGTAGCTATACTAATATTAGACAAAAAAGACTTTAAGTCCAAAACTGTTATGAGACAAAGAAAGACACTATATATTAATAGAAGGGGCAATTCACCAAGAAGAACTAGTAATTGTAAATATTTATGCAGCTAGCCAAGGTGCCCCAAACTTAAGACAAACACTAGCAAAATGGAAGGGAGAAATAGACATATTTAATATAATAGTTGGAGACTTCAGTACACAACTTACATTAATAGAGAAAACATCTAGGTAATCAATAAGGAAGCCAAGAACTTGAATAATATGATATGTGAGCTAGATATATACAAAACATTGTACCCTGAAACAGAAGATTTTACATTATTCTCAAGTGTTCATGACTTATTCTCCAGGATAGAGCACATGCTGGGTAACAAAACAAGACCCAGTAAATATAAAGATTGAAATTGTGCATAGCACATTCTCTGGCAATAATGAAATGAATCTGAAAATCAATAACAGGTGGAAAATTGGAAAATTGACAAATCTATGGAAGTTAAATAACACGCTCTTAAACAATCAGTGATTCAAAGAAGAAATTGCAAGAGGAATAAGTAAATATCTTGAGACGATTGAAATGAGAACACAACATATCAAAACATATGAGATACAGCTAAGGCAGTGCTGAGCAGGAAATTTATAGTCTTAAACACCTACATTACAAAAGAAGAAAGAGCTATAACCAAAGACCTAGCTGCACACCTAGAGGAAATAGAAAACGAACAAAAACTAATCCCAAAATAAGCAAAGGAAAAAATACCAAAGATTAAGCAGAAATAAATGAAATTGAGGATAAAAACAAAACAAAACAATAGAATCACCAAAATCAAAATTTGGTTCAGTAAAATTAGTGAACCCTTAGCTAGATTGACAAAGAAAAAAAGAGAGAAGATGCAAATAAATGAAATCAGAAATGAGAAGGGGTGGGAGACATTACTACTGACCCCATAGGAACAAAAAAATCATAAGAGGATGCTATGAATAACTGTATGCCAACAAATTAGACAACTTGTATGACATGGACAAATTCCTAGAAACACATGAGCAGCCTACACTGATTGTAGGAGAAATAGAATAGAGAAAAGCAAACCAATCACAAGTAAAGAGATTGAATGAGTTATCAAAAACCTCCCAAGAAAGAAAAGCCCAGGACAAGATGACTTCACAGGTGAATTTTACTAAGCATCCCAAGAAGAACTAATACCAATCCTGCTCAAACTCTTACAGAAAATTGAAGAGGAGGGGACACTACCTAACTCATTCTATGAAGCTGACACTATCCTAATACCAAAGCCAGATAAAGATACTAAAAGAAAAGAATATTACAGACCAATCTCTCCAATGATACAGATGCAAAAATCTTCAACAAAATATTTGCAAATAGAATCCAACATCAAATTACATAAGTTTATACAGCACAACCAGGTGAGTTTTATCTGAGGTATGCAAGTGTGGTTCAACACAAGAAAATCAATTAATGTAATATAACACATTAACATTTTAAAGGGAAAAAACTGTGCAATCATTTCAATTGATTTAGGAAAGGCATCTGAAAAGAGTCCAGCATCATTTCTTGATAAAAACACTTCCAAAGAAAGCAATAGAAGGAAACTTCCTAAGTCTGATAAAGGGCATATTAAAAATCCAGAGCTGATATTGTAGTCAATAGTGAAAGACTGAAAGTGTTCCTCTAGAACAAGACACAGTTGCCCACTACCACCACTGTTATTCAATATTTTGCTAGACATTTTAGCTTGTACACAGCAACAGCAGAGGTAAATAATGGGGGTAGGGACAAGAGTTAAGAGGAGGTTTAGATTTCCTATTTGGCAAGGGTGTGTTTATTGGTTTTCTTTCTTTTGGGAACAGTGAAATAATCTAAAATTGAGAATGTCGATGGACTGTGGACTTTGGGCACTATACATGATGCCTGATGAATGCAGGTGGCTGAAGGATGCACTGATGGAGAAGTAGATTGGTGAACGATGGTGTATACTTATGAATGAAAGTTGTGCTGCTACAAAAAAGGAATAAAGTCCTGAGGCATGCAGCGATGTGAATGAACATGAAGGACATTTGGTGAGACAAAATACACCAGAAACAAAACAACAACAATGGTATGATCACCTTCAAAAATGCTTATAAGAAAACAGGGGCCTAGATTGTAAGATTTTACAGCAGACACATAAAGTCTGGAGTGGTGATTATTATTTCTGAATTTTGAGAGGCTGTTTTATATATGTCCCCACAATAGGGGGATATATGGGAATATTGTATCTTTTACATACACACACACACACACACACACACATATATATATACATACACATATAACCTGATATTTAGAGTTAAGAATGAAGCCATTCAGGTTGGGGTTAAGGTAATTCAGAACACAGGGGTAAGGAAGACAGTGTCTATATCTTAGAACCACACATACTCTTTGAGAACAAAGGAAGAACGGTTTATTTGGTCTGAAACTGTAATTTTCTGTAGTGCATAATCTAACTCAACCTACCTGTATACTCATTTGAACAACTGAAACACAGGGAGCACAGAATAAGAAAGAGGTCCTGTAATCCTGTATAGATTATTGTAATGCCTGGATACATCCTAGAGAATATTAAGCAGATAATAAAAAAGTATTTGCAAAGTCCCTTGAGGGTGATGGGAGCAAGAATATGGAACAATTAAACCTTACCATCAGGCACTCCCCTGATACTGTGTCAAACTTCAGGGACACCCAAATCAATAGGCCATGCCCTTGATCATGAGGCTTACTCTTGTGAAGCTTATGTAAGTAGCAGAGAAGCTAAGAGTTACTTCTGGAAAACTCTATAGTTGCTTAGATGTGGACTCACTCTCTCTAAGTCCAACTCTGCAAGTGAAATCATTGCCCTCCCCCCTACATGAGACATGACATCCAGGGGTGAAAGTCTCCCTGGCGATGTGGGAGATAAATCCCAGAGATGTTTCTGGCCCTGGCACCGTGGGATCAACAATTCCATCCTGACCAAAGAGGGAAACAAAGTGCAACTAACAAAGTTTCAGTGGCAGAGAGAGTTCAAATAGAGTCAAGAGGCTATTCTGGATGTCGCTATAACGCAAGCTTCAGTTATACCTTGTTAGCTATCATAACCTACCAAAACCCAGCCAGGACCATTCCAGCTAATCCTAAAGAACACCTAGGGCACTATATATGATTCCACAAGTGTTCCATGCACTAGAATGACTTTCCAGAAACCTACAACCTCCACATGGGTTCCTGGTGCAGATAAGTCCTAAAACCTAGAGGGCCCAGCCTCTTCGGAACATCAGATAGTTCCATCTCCCTATCCCATATTAGTGACAGATCCTTCCAATATGAAAAATTTAGAATGGCCATAGCCCAACCCCTAAAGAGAGGGATAGAAAGATCAAAGGTGATGGTGGAGTTATACAGAGATAATAGGATTTGACAAATGAATATGATATCTCTTTTAGTCTCCAGTATCTTAGAACAGTTAGAACTGAAAACCTAAAATTGTGGAATTGTAACCCATGTCAAGCTCTGAAATGCATTCTACAACTAATTTGGTACTGTGCTTTGAAATTTATTGCTTTTTTTATATATGTTATTTTTCACAAAAAAAAAGAAGGGAAAAAAGTCGATTATGTTGATAAAAAAAATTTAAGCCTTCTAGATATTCTGAAACAGCTAGAAGAAATAAAATCCGAGGTTAGTATGGTATCCCATGACAAACTCTGGGATCTGTCCTGTAGCTACTTGTTGGAGTGTTTTGAAAAGTATTGTTTTTTTATTTCTTTGCTTTGTATATATGTTATACAAGACGACAAAAAAGTTTTAAAAAATTTGATGAAATTGACATTTTTCCAAAGAGTTAATACAAATGGCTAAAAGCACATGAAAAGATGCTCAATATCACCAATTATTAGGGAAATGCAAATCAAAACTACAATGAGACATCATTTCACATTTACTAGAATGTCCACTATAAAAACAAACAAACAAAGAGAAAAATTTCAAGTATTGGAAAGAATGTAAAGAAATAGAACTTGTTCACTGCTGGTGGGAATATAAAATGGTTCAGCCACTGTAGAAGATAATCTGGTTGATTCCTCAGGAAGCTCAGTATAGAATTGCCGTATGATCCAGCAATCCCACCACTAGGGTTATTCCCAGGAGAACTAAAAGGAAGGAGTCAAACACATATTTCACACCGATATTTTTATCAACACTATTCACAGTTGTCCAAAGATAGAAACAATCCAAGTGTCCACTGAAGAAAGGATAAACAAAATGTGATATACATATATACATACACACACACACACACACACGATGGGATATTATTATTCAGCTATAAGAATGAATGAAGTCCTGATGCAAGTGACAGTATGGATGAACCTTGAGGGCACTCTGTTGAATGATATAAGCTAGACACAGAAGGACAAATATTGTATGATCTCACTGATATGAACTAATTATAGAGTTAGAATCTAGAGTATAGGTTAACAAGAGATAAAGCGAAGGTAGAGAAAGGAGAACTGATGCTTAATTTGTGCAGAATTTCTACTTAGGTTGATTGGAAATGTTTGGACATGGAGGGTAGGAATGGTAACACATTATTATGAGTATATTTATGGTGATGAATTATGTTGGTGAATGTGTTTAAAAAGGAAAGTTTGGAACCATGTTCGTTATTCCAAAGGAAGGAAGCTTAGAAGAGAAAACATGGGACTACATAACCCAGTGAACCCTGTTGTGGGTGATGGACGATGGTTAAGAGTACAAGTATAAGAATGGCCTTCCATGAATTATAACAAATGTATGATACTATTATAAGCTGTTAATAAGAGGGTGGTATGTGAGGGAAAATATACACCTAATGTAACTATGGACTACACTTAGTAAAATTTTAATATTTTTTCATCAGCTGTAACAAAGGTACTGCATTAATACAAAGTGTTCACAATAGGGGGATATATGGGAATGTTGTACTTTTTACATGATTTCTCTGTAAACCTACAATCTCTCAAATTTAAAAAAAATTAATAATTTGAAAACCCAAACACTATGCTAAGTGAAATAAACCAGATGCAATGTACTACATGTTGTATGATTCTATTTATACAAAATGTAAATATAAATAAATCTGTAGAGACAAAATTAGATTAGCGGTCATGTAGGGCTGGGGAAGGATAGAGGAATTGAGACGTGACTGCTGAAGGGTGTGGGGTTTTCCTTTTTGGAGTAATGAAAATGTTGTAAAATGGATTGTGGTGATGAATGCATAGCTCTCTGATTATACTAAAATCCACTGATGGTACACTTTGGATGGATTTGTAAGATGTCTGAATATATCTCAATAAAATGACTGTTAAAAAGTCCCCTTTTTCTAAAAGAAAAGGCCCAAACTCCATAGCCTGGCAGACATATATCTTCCACAACATGATACCATGTTCTGGCCTCATTTTTTATATATGCTGTAGTCATATACTTGACAAATTATACCCTATGTATTCATGTTGTCATGCCTCTCATTACGTCGAAACTCCTGCCTTTACATCCTTTCTTTGCTTGTTCAATGCCTCTACGTTCTTTAAAGCTCATCTCCCCCTCACCCTTACCTACATCCCTTCTACCCTTGTCAGTATGCCCAGAGCATCTGGCCTTAGTTCTTCTGTCCCACTCATCATGCTTACTGGAAAGAGCACTGGCTGCAAGCGTAGACCCAGCAGTCAGATGGAAGCTGGATCTTAGCTAGGTGATTCTGCCACTTGCTAGCAAGTGATGCTGGGCTGTCCACCTAACTCCTGAAGCCTCATTTTCACATTTTGTTATCCGAAAAAAATGGGAATGATAATACGTCTGTATCTCACAAGCCCCTTATGAGGATTAAATGAAATAAAGCACATGAAGTATTCAAAGCAGAGTTTAGAATATTTAAGCTTTCATTAAATGTGACTTGATATTAATCATAGTGTTTTTGTGACTTACATGGACCAGACTCAATAAAGAAACAAAAACACGTACGTTTCCCCCCACCTCAAATTTTCAAAGCCTTAGTAACATTGAATTTAATTCCCATTAACAAATTCGGTCTTTGGGAGGAGGGCTTGGAGGTGCTACCAAACCAGAGAAGCACGAGGACACGGTCATTCTGTAGAGCTGAAGGACCGCATCTTGGTGACCTCCGTGCCTTCCTCTTGTTCTGCCATGAACTTGTCTTTCCAGACATGTGCAGCTGAGGGGCAACGGTGCCAGAGGCAAGATGCACCCCCTTTCAGGCCCAGAACTTTCCCCCTTTCTGAGGAGAAAATGGCAAATAAATAAATAAAATCTGTATAAATTTAAATAATTGGAAGGCAGCTTGACTGAAAAAGACACTTTTCTTTTTCACCACAAATGTCACCATCTGGACTTTTCCTTTTTTAATTTCTTTGGGACCTGACAAGTCACTGGGCTGATATAGTCACACCCAGTCAAAAATGACAGACACATCTCAGCAAGTTAGGGTAGGCAGAGTTCCAGGGTGACCAGAGAGGACCCAGAAACTGGAGGACGGTGATTTTAACACTCCCCTCCCCAGAACACAAGCACTCCTGAGGTGTGATCAACTTCAACACACACACACACACAACACACACATGTGCAGACATGTGTGAGCCTACTAGAGAGCATTCGATTAACCTACTAGTTAACTCATTTCCCAGCCAAAAAATAAAGGGCAGGAAAGGCCAGTGAGCAGACTGTGCTGCTATTAATAAACTGTGTGTGGCCACCCTGTTTCTGTTCTTGTCTTGGTTTCTCCCAAGCAGTCCTTTATTAAGGAATAATCCAAAGGAACCAGCAAAGTTAGTCTAAGGATCCATATTCTATATTGGTTCACTTGGAATCTTCACGTGACCATAAGTCCACACACTGATTCATGGTTGCCTCATATGACTGCTCCTACCTACATCACCTTATGTAATATTTTATTTTTGCTATTTCTACATGATTCTCCTGGTAATTGTTCAGAAAATACAATACCTCTCATGAAGATCTTGTGGAAAGCATTGTTTCAAAACAGGAAAATTTACCATATTGCAAATTGTCCTCTAAGGCAATTTACAAAGCCTCAGTCTTAAGGAATATTTGCCTATGGCTTGCCTTATTTGCAAAAACCTTAATGTAAATACACACACGTATACATACCCACAGTTAAATGAATATGTATATATATTCATTCAAATAAAGAGTGTTCTTATGCACCAAGCATTGTGCTAGGATTATGAACTCAAAACTCTACAAGGATAGTGCTTCCCACAATTGAATGTGCATATGTATCACCTGAGGAGCTAGGCAAAATGCAGATTCTCACTCAGAGTGTCTGCATTTCTAACAAGCACCCAGGAGATCTGATGTTGTAGGGCTGTGAACCACACTTTGAGTAGCAAAGGGTCAGGGGAAATAGACATATTTTTCACAGACATAATTTTCATAGTTTCATTAGAAATTTGTGAGTTCTCCTTGGCACATCCCTCGGTCTCACACCGCACACCCAGTCACTGACCAGATCAATCATGTCCTAAATAGGCCCCAATTCACCTGTTTTCTCTACACTTGCTGCCCTTGGCCTGGTTCAACTCCATCTCAGTCCCTTCTTCCATGATTGCTGTAGTCCCAACAGCTTCCCCATCTCTGCACTGGTCTCTTTCCCATCCATAATAATAATGCAGCCACAGTGATATCTTTAACATGCAAATCAGATAATGGGCCTCTCTCACTAAAGATTCTTAAATGGCTTCTGTTGTCTTAGGATAACATCAATATTTCTTAATATGGCCTGTAAAGTCCAGTGTGATCCAACTCTTCTCTCGCTGTAGCATCATCTCCTACTGTACTCCCCTCCATCCTCTCTCTTCCTTCACCACCCACCCTCCTCCTTCTCATCAACCACTCCCAACCCTCTATCTCAATTCACCCTTCAGGTCCCAGGTGAAATTTAAGCCTTACAACTAGGTCTCCATTCCCTATTAGATGCTATCAAAGCACTCTGTATTTTTATTTCATGGTACTTATTAATGAATCATTTCAGTAGGTATTTGCTTACTGTAAGTTCCTTTAGGGAAGGGGCCGGGTCTACCATATCCATCACTGAACCACCAGCTTGTGATTTTTAATGTGTGTTGCCAATGAATGAATGAAGGAAGCAACTGCAGTAGTGATGAGTGCTGTGCCAGTGATGTATAAAGCTACAATGAGAGACAATGGTGGTGAGAGCTTCTCTGGGCTGGGGAAACAGGGGTGGAGTGATATGTTGCAAATCAAATTTGACAAAGGTTTAGGGGGATAAGACCTCTTGAAAGTAATATTGAAGAAAGAATAGGAACTCACTAAGCAGACATGGGAATGAAGGCATTCCAAAGAGCAAGAGGCTGGCATTGTCTAAAGGTGGGGTCTTTTATGCCATGCCAAATAACTTGGTCTTTAGCCTGTTGACTGGGGGAGAGGGAAAGGTGAAAGGTTTTTAATTGGGAGATGATATAATTAAAGTTGTGCTTCAGAAATACCTCTCTGGAGGCAATGTAAAGGATGAGGAGAGTAAATAACCGAGACAAAAAGGATAGTTAAAAATTCTGATATTAGTCCATGTAAGATGTGAAGCAAAAATATATCATTATGGAAGACAATAATCATTCTTCCAACTTTCTTTGCAACCGAACAAAAGCATGTGATCTGGACTCAACCAATTAGTAACACCTATCATAGACTTTCATTTGAGAGCTAGTGACCCCAAGAAGCAGTGGTAATTGAGAGTCAGGTCATTCATTCATTCAACAAATATGTATTGAGTACCTACTGTGTGTCAGGCAGTTTTTAAGGTACCAGACATGTAGCAGAGAAGAAAGGAGTCAAAAATCTCTCCTCCCATGAAGCTTATGTTCTTTGGGGGGAAGATAATAAACAAGTAAATTAGTGAACTATATAGAATGTCAGATGCTATAACTGACGTAGGAAAAGAAGCAAGCATAATGGATTAGAATGGGCAGGGAAAGGAGTGGATATAGAAGGTGCACATTTTAAAATAATACAATGTTTTAATTAGTTCAGATTCAGCTTGTTGGTGAAGGAGGGATTCCATCCCTAGTATTATGGGGATGGCCAAACACATGATCCCCAATTGGGACAGTGACTTATTAGTCACATGATTTACAACCTTGGAGAGGGGGACACTGCCCATCACATAAGGCCACACGGTGGTTGCACTCTGGAGCGAAGTGAGCAGCCAGGGTCTGTGGGAAGCAGGCTTTGGAGTGCTAAGAGGGTGAAATGATCTCTGGTATCTATGGGAAAATGTGAATGGCTTGTTTAAATAATTCCCCAGCCTGTCACAGAAATGGAACTAGCCACTCAGGAATAAGCAAGAACTCTGCCTGGTCTCCTTGAGTGTGTTTTTTGGCTAGAAGACCTTAACCAACAGGAGCAGAACGGGAAAAGGGTCTTGTGAATTGGCCATTCAAGGCCCTCCTGTTTCCCTAGATGTCAAGGCTGCTCAAAGCATTGGGCCTTCGTTGTACGGTTTGTATCACATATGATCACTAAAGGACTCACTGGAAGGGTGACATTTGAGCAAAGACCTAGAAGAGAAGGGGAACAAGCCACGTGACTATCTGAGAGAAGAATGTTGCAAGCAGAGGTGGTGGTTATAGCAGTGTCGTCTAGTTCTCCAAGGGCGCTGGCAGCTATGGTGCCTGCAGCCCTGTCCCTTTCGAGGTCCAGCAAATGCAGCTGAGCAGGCTGGGCTTCAGGTGTTCAGTGGCAGCTGCAGCCTTGATGTACTTACCAGAAGGTGCTGTGGTATGGTGTTGGCAGTGATTTGGTCTGCTGTCTGGGGTCCTTGTTCCTGCCCATTTTATAAATCTGGTTCTCCAGGCTTCACATAATTCTCTAAGCGCATTACAATCATTTCACTAAATTTCTATTTTTATATCAGCCAGGGGTGGTTAACTAATAACCATGACTGCTATAGACAGTGAGTCCCTGATCTCCAGGGAGCTGAGGTCTCTGAAGTTAAGAGGAAGCCTCTGTCCCTCTTCTCTTGCCCACAGCTCTAGTTCAAGTAGCATAAGAGACTTTCAGCTTCACTGTCATGCTGCCAGCTGCCTTGTCCAAAAGGAATGGAATCAGATGTGTAGTTCTAAGAACAAGTGGTAGGATCTCAGACTTGAGATAGAAACAGGAGTACAAAAGGCTTCCTTTGGGAAGGACCCTTTGGTGTCAGAAAAACTGAAGGACAAAAGAGACTCAGTTAAGATACCTGGGTAAAGGGTCTTAGCTACAGAGATGAGATAATGGGATGAGAATCAACTCATATAATGGCCATGCACAAAAAGGGGAAATGTAAGGAGTGAGGTATCTCTTGAGGAACATGCATTTTCTTAGTTTTAAGTTGCTTTTTTTCCCCCACATTTTAATAGTGGTGGAATTGGTATGCATCTTGCCATCAACCTGTATATGTAATGTAGTTCTACTCCCTCCACCTCCAGGAACCTCCTATTATTAAATTCATGGTGCATCATGCAATAGGTGGCATTAGAGAATCAACAAAATAGGACTAGATGATATCTTAGAAATCAGGGGAGCTATCTGCATTTTATGGTTAGAACACATGTAGCTTAGCTTACAGAGCCTGGTGAATCACTATGGAAAGCACCAGTAATTAACGTGTAACAAGCTCATTACTGAACATTTAGACACCTACCTACATGGGGATGGCCTTGTTTCTGGGGAGCACTGCTGGTAGAAAGCCACTAACAAGACAAAATGGGGTACAATTCCACCAGAAGAGCTGCTTACTGAATAGAAGCAAAGTAACTGAGAAATCTCTTGCTTTTGGGGTTGTAAATGCCAAGTAGTCAAAGGCATAAAGGGAACTCACTGGTGGAAAAAGATCATGATATGAACCTTATGAGGTGCTAACTTGTCACTCTGATTGACTCCAGGAAAGCAAACTAATGATAATGATAGTAGAGAATTTAAAATAATGCTATACCACTGCCTTCTACCTATAGTAGGTTCCTAGGCCCACAACAGCACCTTCTCTCTACTTCTGTTAGTGATTTAGCCTGCAAGACGGACACAACTTCATCTTTCTTCACCTTCTCTCTCTGATCTAATATCCCCATCTCAAGCAAAAATATATGGCTTGCTCTCCTTAAATAAATAGCCATGCTTTGAAAATACAGGAACTACCAATGGAACTACAACTCCACTAACAATTACCTGTATGTCTTCAGACCAGCTATATCACCCATGGGTTTCTCATTTATAAAAATGCCATTTTTCTGGTTGTTCCTCCAGACTTCAAGTGTTATGATTTCTACCAGCTATTAATCTGCTCTTTATTGAAGTAGAAGGAACTAAGAGGTTGAATGACATCAGTCTACCAGTATCAAGGTGGTGCCTTCTGTCTGTTTCCTGGGCATCGTCAGCTTTCTCTATCTCAGCAGCCAGTGTGAGAGAATGGGATAAATGGCATCTATTTATTGCCTACGTTTGTTTGCTACATAATAATCAAACACAAAGTCTCAGAAGCACACAACAATACGCATTTATTTAGGTTATGTGTCTAGAGTTGATGAGGGTAGGGTAATCCTGCCAGGCCCCAGCTGGGGCCACTCTCCCTACTTGCATCTCAACTGCCTCCTGGGACCAGATCAGTAGAATCACCCAGGTATGTTCTCAGAGCACTGGTAGTGTGCTAGAGAGGAGGCCCAATGGGGTAAGTAATTTTGAAGCCTTCAGTCACACCACACCCCCTAACGTTCCATTGGCCAAGGCAGACCATATGGCCAATCCCAAATTCAATGGGATTAGAGGTAGAGAGTGAAGGAGGGAGTAATATTTCTAAATTGATCTACACACTGCCTTGTGCCTAAGCAATGATTGGTTGTGACATGTGATCCCAGGGAGCTGTCAGGTTCTGATTCTCACCGATTCTGACCCACTGATTTGTCCTGACCCTGGTTTCGGGTTTCAATCCCAACAATGAAACAGGTATTTATGAAATGTCCACTAGGGGGAGGGACGGTGACCTCACACTTTCTGAGCCCTTCCTATGTGTCAGACCCAGTGTTACATACTTCGTATTTATTATTACATTCAGTCTTCTAAATTGGGCATCTCCTCTGGTGAGCTAAGTGGTTATCCTTATTTTTATTGAAGAAACTGACCCTTTCTAGGCACTCTTTTAGGTGTCTTACAAAGGTGCAAGTTAAACAAGACAGAGACATCGTATCACAGAGTTCACAGCACCCTAATTGTCCGCATCGACTTTAAATATCCTAATTTCATATAACCTTAACCATTCAAGCCTTGGATGTTAGAAGTTTCTATTCATTGTCCATATATTCCTGGCATGACCCTGAGAAAGACTGAAAATATATAGCAGGTGGCCCATGGTGTCATATGAGCTATCCTATATATCCCTAATATGTGTAGACTTTGCAATCAGACCAGCCTCACTTTGATACTGGTTGCCTCAGTTTTCCCATCAAAGAAATAGGACTAACAATACCTCTCCTTCAGGGTAGGCATACACATAAACTGGGGCCTGCCACATAAAGATGCCTAATCCAGGGTGGAGCACACTAAATATTTATAGATTTTCTTCTCTTTCTGTTTCCCAGAGGATTTGGCCATCAGCAGTCACATCTTCAGCCACACACAACAATCCCTGCATCAGATTTTACAAGACAAATGAAATAATAAAATAACTTGACTCACGATGCTTCACAGAGCCTTCACTTGAGTAAAAATATATATGTGACACCCATATAATGAATGCTTGGTTTGCATGTGTGACTTAGAAAGGCAGGAGTGCATTGGGAGAAATGGAACAGAGCTAATAAGTTTCCATCTGTGATTTGACCTGCTCTCCGCCTGACTAGCTGCATATTCATGTCAATTTCCTCCCAGTTACCTAGGGCAAGAAATGAAGAGGAAGGATCTTTAATCATTTTTTTATTCTAATTGAAACATTTTCCTTGCAAGTGGAGAGAGAACAGGTGCCTAACGAGCCCACATGATGATTCACAAGGTAGTAGATATCGCCACAGATATAATTAAACTGGAAGATCAATGAAAATTTTCTTTTTGGAGTACTGCCAGGTTTGCACAGACTGGGATCCAGCTAGCTGTATTTATGAACAGCGATATCAAGAAGTGGGTACTCACACAGGTGTGCCCACAATATCATACAATGATAAATTAAACAGACTTGTACATCAAGTATGACTTATTTAGAAAAACACCTCTATTTCTATGTACAGTTAATGATCCTGGACTACAAACATAATCTGTCAGAAAGGCAGACAATTGCTGTAACTTATCTAGTCTCGCTTTGCTTTTCCCTTTATTATGTTTTTCTTTCTTGGTATATAAAACACACACACATACACATACACACAAGTAAGCCCTGGCCCCCAGGATCAAGACCAGGAGGAAGAGAAATGGAAGGAGGGAAAGGATGGAGAAAGGGAGCCCAAAGGGGGATGAGGCATTGCAAATATGTAGTCTCTTCTTTGTACTGCCAGTAAATTGCAATGCATTTACGCCAAGACATCTAACCTCTCTGGGTCTCAGGATCCTCAGACTCCCTCTGCCTATAAATAAGCCCATTCCAATCTTGAGATTCTAGGTTCTCCTGCTGAAGGGAGCAAGGGAAGGACTTAAGGGAAAGTGTTGGTATTTGAGATTGGCACCGAGGCAAATTCTGCAGACCTGATAGAATTTTCACAGTCTCATATCCTTTGGAATTTCCTTGCTGAAATGAGAAAAGGAAACACACTGATATTTCATTTCAGTTGCTTTGTAACTGAAAATGAGTCACTCCTAGAGTTAGATATCACGTTCGGGGTCAGTTCCGCAAAAAAAAAAAAAAAAAAAAAAGATGAGTTTGATGCCTAAGGCTCATAGGAAGATCAGTGCTTTGCATATGAGAAGACAATATAAAATACAGTCCAAATATTGCCCACCCATTTTGTCCGGGGGGTGGGGTGTAATGTGAGATGATTATAAGAGAATGTGAATTATCATGCTAGAAAGTTCTTTAAAAATAACTCTAGATCAACATATCTGCATTAGCTCAAATAGATTGCTGTAACAGCTTCAAAATTTCAGGGGCATTGCAGAATAGAGATTGATCTTCATTCGTACAGAGCCTCATCTGGATGTTCCCAGTTGGATGCATCTCTTGCATGCAGTGAACTTAGAGATCCAGGCTCCTCTCCTGGGAGGCTCTACCTTCTGAGAGACCCTCTGCATCCTTTGGAGAAGGTGGAAGATCACATGGCACGTGATGGCCAGATCTAGAAATGGCTGGCATGCCAGGGGCCAGAACTCAGCCACATAGTCTCACCTGGAGACAAGGGGGGCTGGCAGCTGCAGTCTTCCTGTGTGTGTGTGTGTGTGTTTGTATGTGTGTGTGCACGCACATGCGTGCTACACCCTCCATTTTGCAGATGAGGAAAGTGAGGCTCAGTGAGCTGACCTGATTTGTTCAGAATGAATCAATGGCAGAGTGAGGACTAGAAATCATGTGTCTTCACTCTGCTTCTTTTTTCTATAGTCTGTTATCTCCTAGACTTTTTGAAGAGGAATAGAAAGGCTTTGAATTTCCAGAGGAAACTCCACAAACACAAAGGACTCACTCACAAGAGTACAATGCCAGCCATTTGAACACTTATCAGAGGAAACACCTAGAGAAAATTGCAAAATTAATTAATGGATTAATTAAATTAAGTTTTTCAAATGATTTCTTAGATGGTTGTCCTGACTTTAACAAAAGATTACATATTCATTGAGGACAGGAGCTGCATGATACTGCTCTTTGATCCCTCATAATATTTAATCATGCAAGGCATAAATATTTATAATGCTATATCTTACAAATGTACCTATGTATCAGTAACTTTCTGATAAAACTTTAGGCAATGATTCCATGTGGTCAATAAATACCTATTGAGCATCTATGACATCAGGCAGGCATAGTTCTGAGTGCTCACGATATGGTGGAGAAGAAAAGAGACATATTTGCTGGAATCTCAGCTGATACAGATAGCCTGAACTACAGGTTCTCAAATGCCTGAGTGCTGTGCAAGACATCACCATGTTTCCTGGACCTACTTTACCTCCATTTTTCTATCTGTAAAAAAAAGAGTAGTGGTGATAATCTATTACCTCTCTGGGCTGTTAGGCAAATGATCATAGAGGAAGAGGAAATCGAGAATGATAGGAAATAAAAGACCCAGTGATAAACTTTTAAGAAGGTTGATGGGGCATGTATGTGGAGGACATCTGACAGGTTTCAACAGCTCATTATTTGTCCTTTCTTCAGAAGGGCTTATCTTTGGATTGCTGCTTCTGGAAATGAGGTGGCAGTGACGGAAAATGCAGAGCCACTTTCCCATAAATACTCTGTTCACATGTGCTGAGAGAGATATTCACATCCAATGAGTTCATCAAGATTTATGTCACTATAATAAAACGCTGAAGGAATTTATGGCAATGAGATCATTATGAAAGATTCCAAAAAATGCAATTAACTGGCCACTGTGACATCATCTCTCAAAGTCCCCTCAACTCAAGACAATATCTACCCATTTAGGAACAAGCAAACCTTTAGGTATTTTTCTTTAAAAGAAAAAAATATTGTCTTCATTTGGGTGCAGGAAGAGTCAAGTTTCTTCAGCCTTGTCATTCAAAGAATGGAGAACACTCAGATGGTTACTTCCTCAATAAATCTCTCCCAGGCTATGAAGAAGCCATCAGGTACCCTGACTTAACTTTTATTTCTATTGTAGATCATGATGTCAGTATCCCATTCTGTTAGGGTTCTTTAGCAGTTCGTGTTGTATATGTTCCTGTTGAATGTTCCCTCATGCCTCCACTTGTCCTGGCCTTATGATCTTTGTGTTTTCAGCACACAAAGCCAGCTGCCTGCCTACTACTATCTTGTAGTAGGCAGGCAGCCGGCTCCTTAAGGGCCAACAATGTATCTTACTCAGCTTGTATCTTACGTGCCTTCCCTAGAGATCAGTCCCTAATAAATGTGTGATAATGGTTTCTCACATTTGAGAATGAAAGCAGCATCTCTGCAAATGTACTTTTTGCCCAGTATCATTTTTTTTCTTTTTTATATTTTTTCTTTTATTACCCAGTATCATTTTTAAAATATTTTAAAACATTTTTATTGTGCAATATACCATGTATACAAAAAAGCAATGAATTTTTAAAAAGTACAATGTAACAAGTAGTTATAGAACAGATTTCAGAATTTGGTATGGGTTACAGTTCCACAATGTCAGGTTTTGCTTTCTAGCTTCCCCAAGACACTGGAGCCTAAAAGAAATACCAGTATAATGATGCAAGGATCATACTCATTTGTTAAATCCTATCTTCTCTGTTATAACTCCTCCTTCTCCTTTGATCCTTCTCCCAATCTTTATGGGTATTTCGACTATGCCCATTCTAACTTTTTCATGTTGGAAAGGGGTCTCGACATTATGGGATAGACATTATTTGATGTTCTTGGAGAGGCTGGCCCCTCTGGGTTTCAGGATTTATCTGGCCTAAGAACCATCTGGAGGTTATAGATTTCTGGAACATAATCTTAATGCGTGCAATTTTTGTAGAATCTCAGATGGACCCCTAGGTGTTCTTTAAGGTTAACAGGAATGGTTTTGGTTGGGGTTTGGCAAACCATGATAATTAGAAATATCTAGCAGAAACTTGCCTAAGAGTAGCCTCCAGAATATCCTCTCAAGTCTATTTGAACTCTCTTAGCCACTGATACCTGAATTTGTTACATTTCTTTTCTCCCATTTGGTCAGGAAGGCATTGTTGATCCCACAGTGCCAAGGCCAGGCTCATCCCTGGGAGTCAGATCCCACATTGCCAGGGGGACTGCCGCACCTGGATGTCATGTACCATATGGTGCGGGAGGGAGGGTAATGATTTATCTTATAGACTTGGACTTAGAGAGAGAGAGGCCACATCTGAGCAATAAAAGAGGCTTTTGAGAAGTAACTCTTAGGCATAACTATAGGCAGGCTTAGTTTCTCTACTACAGACATAAGCTTCTTAAGAACAAGCTTCAAGTTTGAGGGCATGTCCTATTGACTTGAAAGTCCCTAATGTTAGAGATAGTACCAGGGGTTTCCCCAGTGGTAAACTTTTTTTTTTTCTTTTTTAAATTTGCATATGGACAGGAGGCACCAGGGATCGAACTCCAGACCTCCAGCACGGCAGGTTGGAGCTCTGCCTGCTGAGCCACGGCAGCCGCCCTCCCAGTGGTAAACTTTAAGAGTTTCATATTTTTTCTGCAGTCCATCAAGTGACTTTGCTAAAACTTTTTGGATGCCTTTTATTTCTTTTTCCTGCCTGATTGCTCTAGCTAAGAGTTTCTAGTGCAATGCTGAATTAAATTGGTGACAAGGGTATCCTTGTCTCATTTCCAATCTTAGGGGGAAGGCTTTCAATCTCTCACTGTTGAGTATGATGCTGCCGATGGATTTTTCATATATCCCCTTTATCATACTGAAGACATTTCCTTTGATTCTTATCTTTTGAAGTGTTCTATCAGAAAAGGTGGCTGAATTTTTTCTAATGCTTTTTTGGCATCAGTCAAAATAATCATGTGTATTTTTTTTCCCTTTCAATTGTTAATATGCCATATTACATTGATTTTGTTGTGTTGAACCACTCTTGCGTTCTTGGTAGAAACCCCACTTGGTTGTGGTGTACAATTCCTTTAATGTGTCACTGGGTTAGATTTGCTTGTATTTTGTTGAGAATTTCTTCATCGACATCAATTAGGGATGGGCCTATAGTTTCCCTTTCTTGTAACACATTTATTCAGTTTTGTATTAGAGTGATGTTAGCTTCATAAAATGAGTTAGGTAGTGTTTCTTTTTCTTCAATTTTTTTGGAAAAGTTTGAGTAGGATTGGTGTTAGTTCTTTTTGGAATGTTTCATAAAACTTGCCTATGAAGCCCTTTGGCCCTGGGCTTTTCTTTGTAGGAAGATGTTTGATGACTGATTGAATCACTTCATTTCTGATTAGTTTGTTAACACCTTCTATTTCTTCTTGAGTTAGAGTAGGTTGTTTCTAGGAATTTGTTCATTTTATCTAAATTGTCTAGTTTGTTGGCATATACTGCTCATAATATCCTCATTTTTTTTTTATTTCTTCAGGGTCCCTGGTAACAACCACTCTCTCATTTCTGATTTTGTTTATTTGCATCCTCTCTCTTTTTTCTTTGTCAGCCTAGCTAGGGGTCCAGCATTTTATTGTTTTTCTCAAAGTACCAACTTGGGATTTTATTGATTCTTTCTATTGTTTTTTATTCTCCAGTTCATTTATTTCTGCTTTAATCTTTATTATTTCTCTTCTTCTATATGCTTTAGGGTTATTTTGCTGTTGTTTTTCTAGTTCTGACAGGTGAGAAATTAAGTCCTTGATTTTTGCTTGTTCTTTTTTAATGTAGGCATTTAGGGCAATAAATTTTCCTCTCAGCACTGCCTTTGCCACATCCCATAAATCCTGATATGTTGCATTCTCATTTTCATTCATTTCCAGATAGTTTTCAATTTCTCTAGCAATTTCTTCTTTGACCCACTGATTGTTTACAAGTATGTTATTTAATCTTCATATATTGTGAAAGTTCTGGTTCTTCGGTGGTTATTGATTTCCGGCTTTATTCCATCACAATCACAGAAAGTGCTTTGAATAGTTTCAATCTTTTTAACTCAAGAAGACCAGTTTTGTGCCCCAGAATATGATCTATCCTGGGGAACATTCCTTGAGCACTAGAGAAGAAAGTATATCCTGGTGTTTTGAGGTAAAACAATCTATATATATCTGTTAGATCTAATTTGTTTTTCTAAGTGTTTAAGTTCTCTGTTTCCTTGTTGATCCTCTATCTGGTTGTTCTATCTTTAGAGGAGAGTGGTGCATTGAAGTCTTTCACTATTATTGCTGAAACATCTATTGCTCCCTTCAGCTTGCCAATGTTTGCCTCCTTGCTTTGGAGCTCCTTGATTAGGAGCATAAACATTTATGATTGTTATTTCTTCTTGGTTGATTATGCCTTTTATTAATATGTAGTATCCTTCCTTTTCTCTTATGACATCATTACATTTAAAGTATATTGTGTATGATATTAGTATAGCTAATCCTGCTTTCTTTTGGTTTCAGCTTGCAAGGAACATCTTTTTCCACCCTTTTACTTTCAATCATTTGTATCCTTAGGTCCAAGAAGAATCTTTTGTAAGCAGCATATAAATGGATCTATTTCTTCATCCATTCTGCCAATCTGTATCTTTTAATTGGCGAGTTTAGTCCATTAACAAAATAAAATTTTAAAAAAAAACTAACAAAGTTATTACTGTAAAGGCAGTTCTTGAATCTACCATCTTATTTGGTCTTTATTTGTCAAATCTATATATTCTTTTCCCTCTCTCTCTTTTTACAGTTTAAGTTACCTTTACTAATACTTTTCAATTCTGTGCTGTCTTCCAGACCTCTCTCTCCTGTCTTTTTTTTTTTCAGCCAACAGAACTCCCTTTAGTATTCCTTGCAGGGCCAGTTTCTTATTAACAAATTCTCTAAGCGTTTATTTTTCTGTGAAATTTTTAACCTCTCCCTCTCTTTTGAAAGACAATTTTACTGCATAAAGAATTCATGGCTGGAAATTTTTCTCTTTCAGCATCTTAAATGTATCATACCACTGCCTTCTATCCTCCATAGTGCCTGTTGAGTAGTCTGAACTTAATCTTATGTGGCTTCCCTTGTATGTGGTGGAATGCTTTTCTCTTGCTGTTTTCAGGACTTTCTGTATCTCTTCAGCATTTGACAGTCTGATTAGTATGTGTCTTGGAGTAGACTTATTTGGATTTATCCTATTTGGAGTTTGTTGGGCTTCTTTGATTTGAATGTGTTAGTGTTTTATAAGGGTTGGGAAGTTTCCCCCAATTATGTACTCAAATAATCTTCTTAGCCCTTTACTCTTCTTTTTTCCTTCTGGGACACCAGGGATTCTTATATTTGCATGCTTCATGTTGTCCATCATTTCCCTGAGATCCAATTCAAATTTTTCCCTCTTTTTCATCATTTGTTCTTTTGCACATTTGAATTTAGTTGTTCTTTGCACTAGTTCACTTATTCTTTCTTCTGCCTCTTCAAGTCTGCTGTTGTGTGTCTCTATTATATTTTTTAATTTGGTCTACAGTATCTTTCCTCTCTGTGAGTTCTACTATTTTTCTATTTATTCTTTCAAATGCTTTTTTATGTTTTTCTAATGTCTTCTTTTTTTTCAGTGCTCCTCTTTTAAAGAATTTATTTAACACCTATACCATATAGCACTGCATTTTAAAACACTGACGTATAACTCCCTAATAAGATAATTCAAAGACAAAATTGTTTATCTTATTAAAAACAAGATACACCATCACTTTATAGTCTTCAAATATTATTGTACTTTAACTTTCACAATTTGACAATATGTATATTCGTGAAACAATCTGGAGACAACTAATCTTTTACCAAAACACTTTTAAGTAGACAAGATGGTCCTAAATTGTTTATTAGGTATGGATTTTACCAACATTACTTATATTAGTGGTAACAGTGGAATTGGAGAATATTGTGCTTTCTCCAAGCTGCATAGCAAGAACCACTAATAGTATGGTAGAATTTGTGGACCTTTCCAAGGCCATGGCTCTTGCAGCCTACAGACATCAGCCCATGTACCTCCCTGTACTTGTGGACTGGCTTGGTGACCTGAGTGTCAGTATTTCTTCTGATATCTTTTTGGAATGAATTAATGAGGATAACCTCAAAAATTTGTTTGTAGAATCTTCACTAACCCAGGAAAAATTCAGGACTCTCAGCGCCCCTCTGTGGTATCCAGCTTACTCCTCAGTAACAGACTGCAGGCTTCTAGCAAACTTCAGCTGGTTAACACCATGATAGATAGGCTTGCCATAAGTAGCACCCTTAGGAGCCAGGCATTTGCAACCACCATGAAACAGTCAAATCCTATGGATGGCATAACCCTGCTTGGCCTTGTATTCCAGTTTGCATGCTTTATTGGGCCAGGTGGCATGGAGGGCCCTGTGGAGCACAGAGAGCTGGAGGTACTACCAGCAGCAGACCCTCAGAAGAAAGCACATCACGTCGGACTGAGTCTTCCTCATAGCTCCTGCCTGTATGTACATAAACACATCTTGGCTTACCTGATGGCTGCCACCAGACAGAAAGGTCTCTAGTGTCTTCTTGACATACTTTATGTCATTAGCCAACCCATTGAATTTTTCTGGGAGAGTTGTATGAACACCTTCAATTAGTTGTTCCAAATTCTGTGTCTCCTCTGATGTTTTAATTTGGTCATTTGCCTTGGCTATATCTGCCTGCTTTTTCATAAGCTTTGCGATTTTCTGTTGGCTTTGAGGCATTTGATTATCTTGATAGGGCTATTTTGAAAGTTGATTTCCCTCAGTCATCTAAGGTTTTGTATTTGTTTGGGTTTGCATTGAGGGTCTCCTTTTGCACTTGGTTTGTCAATAATTCCCTGTCTAACCAGGGTCTAGACTTCATTGAGGGATGCAACTCTACTTGAGGATCTGTTTAAAGCTAAAGAGATAGGCAGTTTGCCAGACTGCATTTTCTGTTTCTTCCCACTTAGATGGAGCCCTTGGGCCTCCTCTTTCCCTCAGGCATG
This sequence comes from Myrmecophaga tridactyla, assembly GCA_004026745.1. NCBI lineage: Eukaryota > Metazoa > Chordata > Mammalia > Pilosa > Myrmecophagidae > Myrmecophaga > Myrmecophaga tridactyla. Next base: position 47,954 of record PVIY010014729.1, read on the forward strand.
CCCCTCCCTGACTGTGGCAGCTGACTGAGCTGTATGAAAACCTGGGACAATTGCAGCCAGGTCCACTGGTCCCATTGAGCACTGAAAGCTGCCAACCCTGGGGCTGGTGGGTGGGCAGTGTGCACCTCAGCAGTGATTCTGCTTGTGGGTCCAATGGAGGGGTCTGTGGCTCCAAGAGGGAACACTGTACCCCAGTTCCCCTCTTGCAGTGACCTGCTGTGGGACTGGGTATTTCAACTTCTATATGAGGGCGTGGGATGGGGTGCTAGGGCATATGGCATGGCATGGTGTAAGGGGCAGAGTGTAGGGTGCTCAGGGGCACAGGACATGGCACAGGGGTGGGGCAGAGTGCATGGCATGGGGGTGCAGTGTGTGGTGCCAGAACGTGGGTGGTGTGTGTGGAGTGGGGATGTGGGGTACAAGGGTAAGGAGCACAGTGCTGGACCATGGGTTGTGTTGGAGCACCGGGTACAGTGACTAGTATCATTTTAAAGAAGCAAGGATAATGCTCCTGATCAGGCACCAGCCACCTTTTTGCTGTAAAAGGCCACAGAGTGAATATTTTAGGATACGTGGGCCATATAGTCTTGATGGAACTTGCTGGACTCAGCTGCTATAGCACAATAGCAGCCATAGACATATGTAAAGAAATGGTCCTGACTATGTTCCAGAAGAACTTTATTATGGGAATTGACTTCAGAATTTCACATACTTTTCATATCTCAAAATATAATTCTTTTTTTGATGTGTTTCCAACCATTTAAAAATATAAATATTGTACTTAGCTTTCATGGAGCATGCAAAACATGCAGTGGGCCATTGGCCCTACATCCCATAGTTTTTTGGCTCCTGCCCTAGATCATGCTGGTGGTTGTTGTGGTCTGAGTGGTGGGATTTACTAATCACATGAGGTTGTGTTCTAGAAACTTCTCCATTTCCTGAACCAATTCATAAGTGATGCAGTTGATCCAGCTCTTAAGAAAAGTATTACTGTTTTATATGACTGCCGTCCTGACACTCTGATGAATTAAGGTTATGGAATTCTTGGGCAAGATACAGCACCTTAGGACCAGAGCTTTATGATTAAAATATTAAAATGGAAGAATAAAATATTATTCATGATTTATGGCAGAACATTTTAGGTACTTCTAGGAATCAGCAACACTTATCATCACTCTCATTTATCCCAGTGATTTTCACTTATTTCACAAAGCAAGACTTCTTGATAATATGAAAAATATGCCAGAGAGCACATGCATAGGTCAATCTAAATATGCACCTAAAATTCTGGCACTACTGTCAGATATGAATGAAAAACAAATACATCTGCGTATATAATTTTAAAAATCAAGTTTACATTGTTAGATTGTTCATATTTACTACAAAATTCACCAGCCTGAAGATAATTTTGCTGCACAAATAATATGTACAAAAAGCAATAATTTTATACAAGCAAATACAAGTAAGAATTGTATCAGTGAATTTAAAACTTGGGACCTATCACTTTTACCGGAAGGAATTGGCTTGCAGGTATCCACACATCTCTTTATTGAGTACAAGAGGGAACCAGACTCTGCTTTTTAGCTGTTGACATATGAGAATGGCTGTACAAGAGGACTGATTTTCAAATAAAGTAATACTAATTCATGATAAACCTACATTCCAAAAACATTTTAGTGGCTAAAAGTCTAGATTTTGGAGTCAGGAAGTTGTAGGTTTAAATCTTTTTCCTATCAACTATTAACTGTGACCTTTAATAAGTTGCTAAACCTCACTGAGGTTCAAAATTTTCAACTAAAAAACAGAAACACTAATAGTGACTCTGGGTACAAGGGAGATAATGCACATAAAGTAGTTCCTATGCCTTGATAGTGAATGTTCGCTAAACAACAGCTATTATTAATAATAATTTTGTCATTAGAAAAAAATAGAGACCAATGCAATTTTAAATATAAGGCAATTTTGTAATTCTATGGGATATCTTGTCTTGCTTGGTTCAGGGAATAATAATGATATGCTTGTCTCTGGCTAGGTATCCTTCACTAAACACTGGTACCATCAAGTCTTTGTTGCTTTCTTGTTGTGTTGGGGCAGTGAAATTTCCACTGCATTTGTGCACCTTCCCCCTACTGAAGGAATGAAACCTTAATTTTTTAATTTTTTTCTCATTCTTACTCTTAATTTCCCTTTAGCTTATTTTATGGGCACATTATAATTTATTAAAATATTACTCTTTTAGAAGTGTCTGATATCAAATTCTCTTAAATCAAGATGTTTCTCATCTACCTAAGACAATGTGCTAAGTAAACCAGTGAATTGGCAATTACAAATCTTTGTTCCAGAGATGGTATTTAGGTGTACAAAATCCAAGATGCCTAAAAGTCATGTCAGAGAGATGAGGCTAATCTAAAGCCTGGCATGCACTCAAGGAGACAGACTGTGATAGAAAAGTATTGGAATTAGACCACCTGCATTTGGGTGTTCTCTTCTCTGGCCGTAGGGTATGGGAATTTGGGCAAGTCATTCAACCTCTTTAAATTCAGAGCCTTGATCAATAAAATGACAATGTTTATGGTACTTATCTCAAGTAGTTTAATGTAAATGATGTAATGGGTGTAATAATCGTTTTGTAAACTATAAATCACGGTACATACTGCTTCAGGTCATTATTATTTTCGTCATTGTCGTTACTGACTTCATGCATGCCTAGAACGCACCCGGAAACTATTAAGAGAACAAGTCATCTTGTGGTGATGTCTAGTGCTGCCTCTAACACTAAGGAGGTTTCTTACTTTGAACAATTAATTTATTTCTTCAAGTACTAATTTCCATATATGCAAAATAAGGCAACTAACTTGAAAATCACCAATGTTCATTCCAACCATAAAAGTTTGGGGTTTCATAAGAACCAGGAAATGGGCCAGGATAGGTATCTGGACACAGTCTAAGAAATCAGGAGAAGTAATGACCATGTGATCCTGGAGTCAGTGGAAGCCTATGCATCAATGGAAACCTAAATGTCAGTGGAAGCCTATGGGTCAATGGAAGGCTAAAACTGATACAGTGAAAAGAATTCTAATGAACAGACACTTGTAGTGATTCAAGGCAATGTTACCCAACACAGAGCCCACTTTGAAATATCCAGTGAGCAACTGAAAGAAATGGAAGGAGAGTATTGAGCTTCACCTTGTATAAAGTGATGAGAGGCAGACCTAGGTCTTCCTGGGTGTAAGGAGGAGGTGAGAGAGACAGAGAAGTTGCAGAAATTACAGCCTCCGAAATGGGCTTCTTTCTACGCTAGTCCCTCCCCTACATTACTGCCAGAGGGATCTTGTACTCTAAGTGGTCCTTAGCTTTTCAGCATTTAAAGTCTCATAGTCTCTCATTTTCTTCAGAGTAAAATCTAATCACCCTGGATAATGAGGCCTTTACTATATGGCTCTATTCTTCATAAGCAGCTTCTTTTTTCCAAGATAAAACCACTCTAAACCTATCATCTCTATTTTCTTCATATATCAGTACCTTTGCACATGCTGTTCATCTACCAGGAATATCCTTATATAGTTTTCTTCTTGGAAAATTCCTTCTTTTCTTTCCATACCCCGCTCAAATAGCACCTTCATGGTTCAAAACTCTATTATGGCACTTACATAAGTTTTTTTTTTTTTTTTAATTTGCATATGGGCAGGAGGCACCAGGGATTGAACTCCAGACCTCCAGCGCAGCAGGTCGGAGCTCTGCCTGCTGAGCCACGGCAGCCACCCTGTTTTTTTTTTTTTTAAGAATATGTTTATGTCTGCAATTGCACTGGCATGTGAACTTCTGGAGCTAGAACCCACATTTTACAGAGATGTAAGTACTCAGTTCATATTTTGTGGAGTTTTCTAAAGGGTAGGGTTTTGGAGGAATATAGAGAGAACAGATAACGGAACAGACAAAAGCTAAGAAGGGACCAATTTGGATTCCATAAAGTCATAAATAGAGTGGATAAGATAGATTTGGACATTTTCGCCAATTTAATTATTTATTCAACACATTTAATAAATGTCTGTAATGTACCACGTGCTGGGAATAAGACAGTAAACAAGGCAGACTTCACATTTTCCATCAACTAAAATGCCAGTATCCCTGGAGGTGGTAAGCAAAGGGGAAAGTTGGCATCGTAAGAAGTGAATGATAGACAGGGGACAAATCGCACAAGTCCTTGAAAATTATGGTGAAAACTTTGCTTTCACTATAAGTGAATTAGAAGCCTTTGCTTTAAAGATTTTAAGCAGGTAACTGAAACGATCTGAGTGATGTTTTGAGATGGTCACTCTGGCTCTTCTATGGAGAACATATAAGAGTATAAGTGGGCATGTTAAATAGAAGGCCAATGTAGCAGACAGGTCAGAGATGATATCAGCTTAGTGATCACCTCCAGAATCACCTGTAGGGCTGTTACAAAGATTTCTGAGCTCTGATCCCAGAGTTTCTACTTCAGTAGGTCTGGTGGGGGTGGGGCCTGAGAATTTGCATTTCTGACAAGTTCCAGATGCTGCCGCTGCTGCTACTGCTCTGGGAACCATGCTCTGAGGACCACTGACCTCTACCAAGTTGATGGTATTGAAGTTAGAACAAAGTGAACTGATTTGACTATAATCTGGGGATGAGATGAAAAAGACATACTTATGTACCAACACTAGAAAATGTTATAAAAAGGAGGTTACCAACTTGAATGTGATAAAATGCTAGGAAATTATAGGAGAAAGAATATAAATCATTTGAAACCTGAATGAAGAAAGGAAAAAAAAGCAAACAAGAAACTCCCTTCACACAGTAGGCAATAAATATTTGGACATTATTTCCCCCTCCCCTGCAAAAAGTAAACCAAATAGTTTCTCAAAGTGATTAAAGTAATTGTGTATCATAGGACCAAAAGCAGTTCCTAAAATTGTAGCACTGTGTGAATAGTTAAGATTGAATAGGAAAAGGTGACCATGCTCCTTCATTGTCAGACCCTTTGGGTGTCAGGTGGAGAAGGGGAAAAGGGGTAAACCAACCTTGGCTGCAACTCAGTGTAATTCCTTTCAGGGTTCTCAGAAAACTAGCCACTCACCAACCCAGGTTCTCTAGCACCCAATGCATGTACTGAAGTGGTAGTTTTCTATATCTCTCCTAGAGTGGACTCCTCACCATAACACCTCTTTCCCCATGCATGAGCTGCAGAAGTCCAGTAGAAACCAACCAAGTAAAAACACTGTATATTGGGGCTTCAGGGACTCAACCCAGGTTCTGTCTCCTCCTCCATCTTGCTACTTCAAATTCCTGTCCTATTTAACTACTTTATTTCTGCCTCTTTGTCCAGGCCCTTGTGATTCTTGGCTTCGGTTGCACTGTCCACTCAGATCTGCTACTCTTCCATGCCCTGTAGTCAATGGTCCAGTGCTGATCCTACCACATTACAGTCCAGACTCCCTGGAAGCCCAGCCAGGGCACAATGACCTGGACCCCCACTTTTCCACATACAGGATGAAGAGTCCCTTCATGTTTTCTTATGCATGTTAGTGTCCCACCAGTTATCACAGAGCCTAAAACATAGCCAGTGTATTTGCTGAATGAATAAAAAATCAATGAGCTAATCATTCTTTATCTATTTTTTTACTTTGGTAAATGGAAGACATCAAGGACTTTTGACCTTCGTGCTTAGTGTTTCTTTTGTCAATACAGTGAGCAATGCATTTGGAAAGCATCTGCCTTTGGATCACATTACTCAGTAAATGTGTATTCTTAATGAAAATGCTCAGTGCAGATCAAGCTGACATTAACACTAAAGATACAGAGGATTGCTTTGGTGTGCAAATGGAAATGGTTTGGTGCTGGGGCATAATGAATACACTAGAATTAGGACTGCATTATTAAACTGAGGGGATGAAACTTGTCATTGGTTCCCACTGCTTCTTGGAGTTATTGTTAATAGCTATTTGAGTGAGGAGATGGGAACATGTGGAGAACAGGATGTGAAGAAACAAATGTGTAGAAACGTCTGCTCTCTGAGATATGTGGTATTTGGAATTGATCATCCTGCAGTTTTCACTGAGAGGGTAGTGATTTTGAACTGATCTGTTTCCCCAAACTCAATTAGAAGTGCCAGCAGCTGACAATTCCACAGACTTCCTCTGATGGCTGCGCATGACTTTGATTTCCAATGAAATGCAAAGTTCACGTGCCATATTTAGATACCAGACCCCCAATAATGATGACCTGTGTCTATTCAGGGAGGGGCTGTTCATGGGAAGGATGATGGTATAAATTATCCAAACAAATATGTTTGAGAGAGAAAGAGGGCAATGTTTATATTTGAGCAGCAACAGAAGTAATCTGGGCTAATCTTGGGCAAATTAGAAAATATCGTCCACCTACTTATGGTGAAAGTCCACAAAATTATATCCCATGTTGTTTTTATCAACATTAACCAAGTGTCAACTCTGTTAGGGGATGCTCTTATCTTTCTAGAATTTCATACGCAAGAAATGTCTTCAATGAATTCTCCAATATAGTATCAAGATATATGTTGTTGCAGGAAATGACCAAATTTTCAATGTTACTTTCAATTTCTGTCAATTAAAAAATAATATAATTGTAAATTTGTGCTCCTATCCCCCAACACTCACCATGGACAACTAGAACAGATCAGTAGAGAGGGAGAACATATTAGGCAAGCAATTAAAAAAATTAAACCACTCATTATTGGATATCCCAAATGCATATCCAAAAGAGAGTCTATAAGGTTCATGAAAGTGGTGAAATGACTAAGCACAAGACTTAGAATAAGAAAATTTGATGTAAATCCAAGCTTGGCCTTCCCTGGATGCATGACATTGGGCAAATCATTTTAATATATCAGAACCACAACTTTCTCATCTAAAAATGGGGCTAATGTGTACAGGGTTATTGTAAGGATTGACTAAAATAGTGCATAAAAAGTGCTGAGCACAGGGCTTGAAACAAGTGTTCAGTCAATCGTATTTGCTGTTATTAAACTGCATAATCTAATTATTTTCATAGACTGCCCTGATGCAATGGTTCTGGTGCATTTCTGAAAATTTATACCTCCTCATAATGCTGGGGTTTTTTCATTTGTTTTGTAATACACTCAAGGAACTATAAGTGAAAACTTAGAAATTCTTACAAAGTTGAAAGATAAAACAAAAATAATTATTGTGAAATGTGCCTGTGATCTGTTTTGTGCACCGGACATGGTGAAACTAAACTTATTTCTAGAAGATATACCATATCAAAAAATTTGTTGGAATTTAGTTCAAAGAAAAATCGGAAATGAGTCTTCCAAATGACCATTACAGAGATAAGGTTGTTGATCCCCAAACCATATTATAGACGGAGGAAACAAAACACTGAAATGTTGGTATCCATGGCCCAAAGTCTTCATCCTGAGCCTTCACAACAAAGCCCTCTACCATTCAGTAATGTGAAGGAAGACTGCCCAATATTGCCTGTGAATGGTTAGGTGAGAATGCTACCTTCAGGCAAGGGGCAAAGTGCAGTGGAGTAGTAACTACATTTT
>PVIY010014730.1:0-55762 GCA_004026745.1 Myrmecophaga tridactyla
CCCCCTCCAGCTCTGCCTTTCAGCCCCCATGGGCCCTGCTGGCCCTGAGAAGCTACCCAGCCTCTTATGTGGACAGATGGGCACCCCACCCTCCCCCCCAAAAAGAGACAAAGGAAGATACTTTTAGCTCCCATTTACTGAGTCCTTAAACCGTGCAAGGGGCACTGCTGACTGCCTTTACATAACTCTCCTCATCAAACCTGCAGTGAGAGTGAGAGAGGCTCAGGCTCCTGCCCCAGGCCACTCAGCCAAGTAAGCGGCAGGGTTTGGGTTCCAACTCGCCGGCGTGAGCCCCAGCTTCTGGCTCTAAACCACCCGGCTGCAGCCCCCGTGGCCTGGTGGTGGCCATGGGCTTCGGGGCTCCAACTCATTCGAGGCTTCTGTGTGCGCCAGGAGGCCCCTAGCCTGGGCCGGGCCGGAACTTCAGAGTTAGATGGACTGCCCCTCCGGCCAGCCAGGCCCCGTGATGGACACTCTACGTTAGGGAACAAAACCTCCAAAGCCAGCGGGTGCCGAGGCTTTAACTGAGGGTCTCCAGCCCACGGCAGGACTCTGGCTTCTAAAGGGCAGCCCCTCCCAGGTATAGTCTGGTGCTGCCATGGGGAGGTAAGAGCTCTATATTATTGGCTTTTTCCAAATTTCTAAGAGAAGCCAGACATCCAGGCTTTTATGCTTTTAATGTTTTAGTAACCAAACACCTATCCAATTAAAAAAAATCTATGGGACAAAAAAGAATCTATGAAATGATGATCTATTACTCTGCTCAATCAGGCATTTAATGATTTAATATGTTTATTCATTGTCTGTCCACTGCTAGGCACTGGGGAGCTGATGGAAAACAAGGCAAGGAAGATGGATGATGAAATGAGCTAAAGCAGTTGGGGGGCCTGGGTTGCAATGGGCAGCCGGATGTGCTGGTTTCCCTACAACCAAGACACAGCATGTGGGCTCCTCCTAGTTGTGCTTTTCAGAAAACGGAGTGTTACTGAGGTTATTATTGTTCACAAGGTTTGGAGAAGGGGATGTGTTCTCAATCTGGAAATGGAAACCTGGCCAAGGCATTCCTTTGATTCAAACTCTTGAGGTCTCTGATGGTGAGCAGGGTGAAGTCCACGCTCCCTGGTGTGGCATCCAAGGCTGAAGAGGCCTGGCCACTGCCCACCTCTCCAGGCTCCTCCTTATCTGCTCTTGGATCACTCTGGGGAAAGCCACGGGGTGAGGACACTCAAGCAGTTTTATGGAGAGACCCACAAAGTGAGGCACCAGGCCCTCTTGCCAACAGTGAGCGAGAGGCTGAGGCCTCCTCTCAAGAGCTGTGTGGGCACCACCTTGGAAGCAGATTCTCCAGGTCCAGCCAATCTTCAGCTGACTGTAGCCCTCACCTACCTCTAGTCTGAAACTCCATGAGAGACCCCGGGCCAGCTAAGGCTGTCCTGAAATCCTGACTCATACAAATGATGACCCAATACATTTTTTGTGTTTTGAGCCACTAAGTTTTGAGATAACTTTTTATGCAGTAATAGGTAATTAGTTCATAGTAAAAGATGACAGCAGGCAAACTCCTGTAACTTAAGGGAATCCCTAGAAGGTGCTATGGGACACTTTTCCTCCCATCCTTTTGGGCAGAACTTAGTCATGTGGCCACAGCCAGCTGCAAGGGAGGCTGGGAAGGCAGCCTCCGATCTTGGGGCCCCTGTCACTGTGGAAGCTGGGGACAAAGGATAGCCTCCAACACAACTTGGGGGTGTTTTGTCTACAAAGAGTCTTTGCTACTATGAAGAAAGCATCACTTCATCTACTGAATGGGGGCATTTGTTCATTTTTACCAAACAAGATTGAAATGGTCCAATGCAAGGGTCTTGCCTTATTTCAAGAGAAGAAATATCCTTTTCTTCCAGAAGATGGCAGTAGAATTAGTGCTAAGGGTTTGCTGCTAATGCCTTCCATTTGCCGTGAACACAGCACTCCAGGGTTTGGGATTTTGTTTCTGCATTGGTTCTTAGCCCAGACTCAGATTTATGGCAATTGTGCTCTGGCACATCCATAGTAAGCTTAAATGAGAGAAAGACAAGTCATAAAGGGTTTTGCCAGAGCAGGGAAAACAGGGCAAGGAAGTCCTCTCTGGAAAGGATGAAATTGTTGCAGGTTGAGGAGGGAGGAGAGGGGTTGGGAGAGGAGGAGAAGGAGGAGGAGGAGGCAGGGAAGTGGCGGGAAGTGGAGTCAGCAGGGTGGATGGTCTCTTCCTGGGGGACCCTGAGATAATGAGATTGGAGCTGGCTGCCAAGGCTGCACTTTTTTTGGGGGCGGGTTTGGGAGGAGAGGCTGAGCATGCTCGGAACAGCTCTCCCCACCCCCTTCAGGTCTATCACCTAAGGAGAGGGGACCTTCCTGCCTTCCTCATCTTGATAAGCTGGGATGGGTGCAATCTGCCTTCGAAAGGGGGAACTTTGCTTATGGGGAAGTAAAGTCAAGTTGGGGTTCCTGCCGGCGTGTCCTCATGACTCCTGAGCCAAACCATGCTTCTCAGTTTCTATTTGTAACAAAGCTAAAATTTTACTTTCTTCCTGCCTCCAAGGTCTTATTTCTCAATTTGTTCCTAAAGCAGCAGAGAAAGACGGTGAAGTTATTTCTGTGCCCTACCAAACTCTAGGACTAACCCCCATTTTATTAAAAAAAAAAAATCTCCTGCTCTGTTTAAACACTTTAAATATCTTATTTAATTTTCACAACACACCTAGGGGGTGGATACTATCATTATCCCCATTATACAGACGAAGGAAAAGATGCAAAGAAAGGTTAGGTAGCATGCTCAAAGTTATACAGCTAGTAAGTGAGTTCCAATGCAGTCCACCTGGCCTGGAAGGCCACACACTTAAACACTCGAAGACGTTGTCTCCTTGGGATGCCAGGCATGCCGGTTTCAAGTCAGCTGGTTATTATTGGAAGAGAAACCAGCCTGTTCCCTGCGGGATCTTAATCAGGGATAAATCAGGTGAGGGGGGTTATGGTGGTCATGAGTCAAGACTAGGAGGAGGAAGGTGGAGGGCAGGAGATGGTTTGACATCCAACAAAATGTGCCTAAGCCACACCGGGACATAGGAATTGTTGCCCTGGCCGGGGTAATGGCAAGCGAGTGGGAGAGACCATGGCTCCTCTGCAGAGACTGGACTTGAAAGGCTCATAGGCCATCCAACTGGGCTTGCTCTAGAAGCAGGTGGACATTTGGTTCTCCAGTTCAGGACAGAGGTCTGGGTTTAACTGAGATGTGAGAGTCACCGGCAGAGGTGGTGGTGGTTAAAGGTGTGGGAGGAAGTGTGATTGATGGGGCTGGGGGTGGGGTGGAGGGCTGTGGCTGCCGCCTAGGGCAGAGAAGCCAGAAAACTGCCCGGGGAGGTGTGACTGAGGCCTGGAGGTATAAGCAACCCCAGCAGGGAGGCGAGCCATGAAAATCTAGAGAGGCGAGCATTCCCTGAAGGTAGGAGTGTTGACTGGGTCAGGTTCTCTGGAAAGCTCAAAATTTATGACTGTATCTCCATCATGGATCTTTCTCCCAAACTCCAGACTCACACCCCGAGGTATGCAAAGGGCATTTCCACCTTACCCGCCCCAAAGCAAATTTCTAAACTTCCCCCAAACTGGCTCGTCCCTCTGACTTCCAAATCTCCTTAAATGGCCCCCCTTCTTCCAGCTCCTCACGCCCCAGACCTTGGATCACCCTGGCCTCTTGTCTTCCACACCTGCCTCGAGCCCATTGTCAGCTCTTGTCCACTCAGTGTTGGGATGGCCAGACCCCTCCAGAGGCTGAGCCCTGCTTGCCGCCTCCACGCCGTCACCTCGTCCAGGCACGGTGGGCTCTGTACACTGATCTCCCCATTCAGTCCCCGGACTCTGCCCCTTCGCAGCGGCCCAGAGGGCCGTGCTGGCCTCTGGTCCTAGTGGCTACATGTCCGGGCTGGAGGAAAAGTCAAAACCTTGCTGTGGCGCCAGGCCCCCCTCACATCATCGTGGCCACATGCGCTTCCTTGTGCTTTCTTTTTTCAAAATAAGGGTATTGTGTTACTTTTATGATCAGAAAAAAAAAATAAGGCGAAAAACATTCTGGAAAACCATCTTTGTTAATGTTCCAAAGTTAGATTGTGGTGGCGGTTGCATGATTCTGTAGATATACCAAGAAAAACCTTTGACGTGTGCACTTGGAGGGAATTTTTGAATTTTTTGATGGATGAATTATATCTCAGTAAAGCTGGTGTTTTTTTTTTTTTTTTTTGTAAAGCTGTTTTTTTTAAAATAATGAAACAAAGCAAAAATCTTCTGACTTCCAATGCGTACCCGAGACTTTACCGGGTACAAGCGCTGGGTTGCTTGTCCTGTGGAGGGAAGAGCACTCGTGGCGGCGTGCTTGGCACACAGCTTTGGGAATCTCCTTATCATCGGGACGCTTTTAATATGCATTGAAAAGCCATGTGCACTAAATATTCATCATGCCTACAAAATATTTTATGTTTTATAATCAAATGCTTTGCATGCTTAAGGTAAAAATAAAACCGATGCAGAAGTAGGAAATCATTGGGTGTTTTTGTTCTTTCTGCTTCTTCTTCTACTTGCTCTTTAAATCCATCAGGACTCTTTCTGTGTAAGTAGCAGAGGCCCAGGTTAAACTGGGTTAAGCCAAAGTGGAGTCCCTGGCACGCGGCCATCAAGGCCGGTGGTAGACAGTCCTGAGGCTGGCTTCCTCCCAGGCTCAGATGAGGCCATCGCTCTCCCGTTTCTCTTTCTGTTTCTTGGCTCCTTTCCCTGGATTGCCCCAATTCCCAGGCCCAGCAGCTGGAGAATTTGACCTGGCATGCTGAGCTGAAGTCTCTCGTTGGCTCTGACCTTATCGTGCGCCCGTGTGCTACCCAGTGACTGCAGCCAGGGGACAGCAGCACTGGCTCATGCCGAAGGGACCCGGGGCTTCCCCTTGTACTTCACTCGAAGCACATGGGTTGGGAAGGGGGAGTGGGGGCTTATCAGAGGAAAATCAGGATGTTACTAGCATCTGGGTGGCAAATGCATGACTTTCCTTCTCTCCATATGCAGGGTGGGTGAGTTGTTTTGGCTTGGCCACTCAGGGATCGGTTTTAAACCTCACTATTTGCCCAGTTTCCTCCTCTCTCAAGTCTTTGTTGAGAAAAATTTTAACAACCAGAGAACAGGTCACCCAAACAAGAAGAGATGGATTACTTTCAACCAGGAAGACAGTGACTGCTGCAGAAACTTGAGATGTGTAGTGGAGACAGACTCAGCTTGTGGTGTCTTCCGAGGATGCCCAGGGCCTCCCTTGCTGTCTCCACACATGCCCTCGGGGGGCAGCCAGGAGGTTTTTCTGAGGGTGGTGTCCATAGTGAGGTGCTCCAAGGGTCTGCAATGTGGGCAACCCCAGCAGTTTCTTTGTCTGGGCTAGTGTGGGCTAATTTCTGCAGAAGGAGGGGCTGTCACCCAAAAGGACCTTTTGCCAATTGTCCACTGGTTGCTCCAAGCATGTGCTGTAACTGCCCTTCCAGTTGTCCATAGTCCTATTTGGGGATGGTGAAGGTGACCAACAGGAAAGACGGAGGCTGCCTGCTGCTATTTGCAAAAACATCGGTGTTAAAAAGGGGTACAGGTGGGAAGGAGGTAAGATAGCCAACAGGAAAAACTTTTTGAGGAATGATCTCTCTCTCTCTGGGTTAGGAACCAGGGCATGTCCCTGGTTATAGTGGAAGCATGAATGCCATAATAGCCCTTCTGAATGGTGATACCCAGCTGCGTGTGTGTGTGTGCATGCGTGCACGTGTGTGCTTGTGTATTGGGGGGTGGGGAGAAGGGGCACTGCTAAGCCTTTGAAATGGACCTTGCTGAATTCCTCAATCAAGTGGGTAGGATGGGGTCCTTGAGGAGTGTGTTGGAGTTGACAATGTATGGCTTTGCTGGATTGTCTCTAAAACTGCATAATGCAAAAGCAGAACTAGGTCCCTAATGAGATAGCTTGTGGGCTTTCAGTTTTTGGGGCAATGAACGTAGTATAGGTTGTAGTGAAGGAAGTGAAACATTTATCACACAGCTGGAATCATTTGCCCCCTGAAGGGAACTGTATTTGTTTGGGAAAATACCTCTAAGCACTTTGCAGTTGAAGGTGAGATGTCGGCTGGAGCTCATGGAAGCCAACCAATGACCTGTAAGGACTGGCTCCGCCTTTCTGACCTCTGGCACTTCACACTCACACTCTCTGGATTACATATTGTCCTGCCCCAGGACCTTTGAACCTGCTGTGTTCCTAGCCCAGAATGCTCTTGTATATGATGTTGCTGGCTCACTTTATTCCTTCAAGCTTTGCTTAACGTCACCTTCTCAGGAGATCTTCCCCAAGCAGCGTAAGAAAATTTGCCCAGCCTCGGCACACAAGAGGACGCCTGGCGTAGAGTAGAAGCTCAGTAACTAGTCATTGAATGAATGGAGGGATGTTAAAGCCGCTTTGCATGAGAAAATCATAGGATTTTGATTTTTCTTTTGGAAGAGAAAGGGAGAGAAAAGCAAAGAGGGGCATAGAAGGGAGGGGGTGGGGTGAGCAGGTTGATGAAGGCAGTTTGGGGATGATGGGAAGTGTGGGTGAGGGGCTGTTGAATGACCCTGTAAGAATAGAGACACTTCGATTTAATTTAAAGGTATGTTGGTACTTCAGTGCTAACCACTCCTCTAGCTTTTCTGTCAATCTTCTGTAAAGCCTACTGCACCCATTAGTGCTCTGTGTAAGGTTTAGGAGGTGAAAGAGAGAAGAGGCAGACCAAGAAACCTTAAGGTGAGCGCGTTTATTCCTGCGCTCCCGCTCCCGGGCAGAGCTCAGGGAACTCCAGGTAGGGAGTTGCGAGCTCGCCGCTGGGTCCTGGTGCGGGCGGTTTTTAAGCAAGGGGGTTAGGTGACGTCTAGAAGGGGCGGCACATGTTACACAGCTCGAGTCATGGTGACCTTCCCTGTTCCCCCGACCTAACACTCTGCACTGGTGGTGTGTGTGTGTGTGTGTGTGTGTGTGTAAGCTGAGGAAGGCACCGAGTTTTGTATTTGCATCAAAGCTGTGTGTAACAGAGATGGAATTTGAAGAAGTTGGGGCCAGAAGCAGGGGTTGCCTTGAGAGGGTAAGGCCCCCAACTCCCACCCCCTTGGGGGTTGGCAGAGAGCGTGGGGCTTCTGCAGGAGTTGCAGCCTGTCAGATGATCAGATTCTCAGATTCCAAGGGCGGGGAGGGTCTAACTGACACCCCAGTTATAGGCTGGCCTGTTGAAGTGAGCCAAGGAAAAGGGTCAGAGCAAATGCAGTGAAATTAAAGGGTACAGGATGAGGAATCAGATTCCCTGCACTCTGACCCTTAATTCTACTTCTGGCTGTTGAATCTTGGCTACAACTTTACCCGCTCTCTGGCCCTTAGTTTTCTCATATGTCAAATCAAAACTCTGGACACATATAATCTTAATGCTCTTCTTAGGGCCAACATTCTATGACCATTTTTAAAATTTGTTTTTCTGAGCCCCAATTTCCTGCAAAATAGAAATATTTTTCTTGGAATGATCTGTCAGACCTGAAATCATGTTTGGAAATGGATTTTGCAAGCTGCAAAGCATGCTGAAAATGTTGGTTCTCCTTAGCTGTTTTGTTATGACGATGTCAAGATGGGGCCGAGTAAGAAGGGTGCATTTGAAATGACTATTTCCAAATGGCAGCTAACTGCATTTGGGTCAAGCTTTCTGTTTTGTGAAAGGCAGAGGCAGATGCTGGGAGTCCATGCACTCATGATGCTTTGGAGGCTTCTGGAAGGAATGCAGATGGGATCTCCTCGAGGTCGGAAGGGTGGCCGGTGGCTGGGAGTATGAGATCGATATGCAATTGATAATTCAAACGGGCATAGGGCGTTATCCTGTGGAGTACCCCGCCCCAGGAACTCATCAATCAAATATTGGGTTTGGTTGTTTGGGGTCCACAGCTCACGTGAGAGCAACATCCTTACTTGGAGGTGCTGGTTGGCATGGGGCCCAGAGTGTCCGAACATCCTAGGGGTCTAGAATCAAAACGCCAGGGAGGGAAATGAGTCTCCAAAAGGGCAGGATGCAGCCTGGAGATGTGGGTCAGCCGTGGCCGTTGCAGTCTTGGGTAAACTCTCTCTCTTCCATGGGGCATGGGGTGCTCCAGGTAAGACATCTAGCGTCCCTGTCCCCAGGCCTCCACCTCCATCCACTGTGCTATGGGCGTCCAGCCCCTTTGGCTCAGGACTGAACTTCCAAGGGACAAGTGAGACCTGTCATCAGGGGAAACCTTTGTCAGCCCTAGGAGCAAACTCTGCACACTCTACTTTTGTGGCATGATCGCCTTTCGTTATTAAAGCCACACATAGTCACAAAAGAAAAATTTTGCAAACAGACAAGTGAAAAAAAAAAAAGATCTAAAGACAAGTGGTCTTAGAAACTGTGCCTCAGTTTCCTTATCTGTAAAATGGAGATGAAAACATAGTAATTACTTCCAATTGAAAGCAGCGACATGCACATCTACTGAAAACGGAAGGGACCAGGGAAGCCAGGTGACCTTCCAGGGCTTATGGGACTGTGGATCCACAGGCAGACGCTCCCCAGGCCTGGTCCTTGGGCAAATGCTGCAGACGCCCTTGCCTATGCCCTAAGCAGGGTCTGTTTGTCTGGAGGGAAGTGTGCACTGCCTGCTCAGGTCCCATGTGGGACCTGCACGGGACTCGGGAGATATTACATCAGGAATACAGAGCAGCTGAGAAAGCCTTTCTATTAGGTCTAAACACACTGAGGCTAAGCCAGCTCCTATTCTGTTCCTCTCCCTTTTTTTAAATGTGTCTCCCTACATACATGCATATATTAGCTAGGTATACACACATCCAGAGGCAGATATGTGGTAAGTACCTCATAGGGAATTTTTTCAAAATGTTTGATTTTGGGGGGTTGGGGGTAGGGACTGTTGCATGAGCAGGGGCAGGCAAGGATTCTACCACTGAGCTGCTTGTATCCCCTTTGTGTTTCTCTTTGTAGTTCACCATTTTGGGTGCTGTTTATATTTGGCCTTTCTAAAACCTTACAAGCAGAGTTCAGAGGGGAAACGAGGTTGGAGTTGCTGGCTGGAATACCATATCAAGCTTCTTTTTGAGTTGTACCAGGTCCCGGAACTGGCTTGTCCATTTGTGAATGGACAGAAAGTAGGTAAACAGAAAACATACCTCTGATTCTAGAGAGCCTGTCTCCTCCGCTGTCCCCTTCTATACTCACACAGGACCCAAGAAGAGGCTTATTTCTTTAGCTCTTCAGCCACAGCTCAGTTTCTGCATTCTGTCTCTTGCCACCCTTTTCCTCTTAGCAGGAAAGGCTTCTGGCCAGCTGGGGTGGATGAAGCGGTCTGACTCAGGGGACAAGGACTGAGAGCTTCAGGGCTGGGCATGCTGGAGCAGAGGCCAGATGCCTGCTGGGAGTGGTTGCTGGCGATCTGATGGGGGTTCTGAGCACCATCTCTTGCTCCTCAGTTGGAGGAATCCTGAGTGGAGCTGTACCTCCCAGGCCCAGGGTGTGGACTCTTCCATGTTCCACCCTGAGGCTCAGTGTCCTGAGTTAGGGATGGGCTCTGGTGAGGCTTTACAGTGGCTGCCCCACTCCCTACCCTCAATGGAAGCATCCAGAAGCCTGGGTTTTGGCCTGGATGTCTCCTGCCTTAGTTTCCATTCATTGTCTTACCTAGAACCACATTCTGCATCTAGTCCAGGGACTTGGTCCTGAGTCCTAAGGACAGAGTCCATCCCTGGCAGCTGCTCCTCCTAGGGCTGGATCCAGCTCACCAAAAGCCTATCTGCTTTACTGGATTCCAGACAGACCCGATACCCTGGAGAAGACCAAAGCTTGATGACCCACATCAAGTTTTCTCGATCTTTCAGGTAATGTACCTTCACAGCCTGATGGCCTTGACAAAGGTCAGCCACTTTGCTGGGCCCCTAACCAACTTGGCTTCCTGATTCCATCCTGTAGTTCCAGGACTTGGCCTGCTTTGAGCTTCACCTTGCTTAAATCTCCTCAGTATGTTGGAATGAATGAACCCCGGGGCTTTCTCAGTCTGTGAACATCACACCCTCTGGCTTTCATGGAGGGCTTTACAGTTTACAACAGCTTTTCCCAAGTTATTCTCTTTGCACTCCGTTGGGGCCTCTAGTGTTTCTTTGATGTGTGCATCGTTTCCAAGAGCAAAAAGGCATTCCAAATATGAATCAAAGTTCAAGATTCACAGAACCTCGATTCCCTCTCTGCGCTTCTCTAGAGAAGATGGTTTCACTTCCTTAAAGGAGCCTTCCTTGATGACTTCATTTAAATCAGCACCCCTGCCCTCTGATCCAAACATTCTTAATCTCAATTGTCCTACTTAGTTTTCTTTATGGTATCTATCTCTATCTGAAAGTATAATATTTATACACTGGTTTATGGGAATATTATCCATCACTAGCCACCCTGAATATTAGCTCCACAAGATCAGGACATTTGCCAGTGTGCTTTTTGGGACAGTACAGGCAAAAAATATTAGTTGAATGAATGTACAAGATGTCGTGAGTCATAAGTAAAGAGTTTGGCACTGGGCCTGGCACATGACTGGTGCTCAATAACTGGCTGTTGCTATTAATAATCCTATTCGATTGGGTCTTTGTTTACATGTCCCTCTTTCACATCCGAGTCTGAGGTTAGGGACCAGGTCTTATTTATCCTTTTCCCTGGGCACCGTGTAAACAAGAGGGAATCAATAAATGTGATCAAGGAAGCCTCCACCTGTGTTTCCACTCAAAGACCAATAAAACCATCCTGGTTCTAAAAAAAAATTAAACCTTTTTATTGGTATATTTATTTTATATATAAAAGAAATACAAAAAAAGAAACACAAAGAAAATCGCTTTTAGGGCAAATCGGATTTGTTGGTGCCTTCCCCCGGGGCTCCGGCCTCTGACCCGCTGGGCGTCAGCAAAGTCCGCCGGTTGTAATGGCCCTTGTTGTGGCTCTCGGTGAGCAGCTGCTTCTGCCTTTGCCTGTTGAGGGACTGGACAAGCCCCAGGACAACCGCGGCCAAGGAGTACTGCCCGGGCAGCCTCCTCGGGGGCAGGATGAATGGGTTGGGTTGGACTCTTCCCAGGAGAAAGTACGTTTTGATTTTCCCTTCCTGCTCACTGATGCCCTTCACGTAGATCTCCCCTCGGTAGTCAAAGGCGAAGCCCTGCTCCTTCAGGATGAGATAGGTCTCCTCGGGCACTTGGATCCTGCCGCTGACCCCCGTGCTGTCCATCCGGCTGGCCAGGTTCACGGTTTTGCCCCAAATGTCATACTGCGGTTTCTTGGCGCCGATGACGCCAGCCACCACGGAGCCATGACTGATGCCTGTGGGGGAAGAAGGGAGACATCAGAGAGAGGAGAGGGACACCCACGTGGCAGGCTGGACCCCTACCTGGGAGAGCATCCCTGGTGGGTGGTCTCTGCAGATGAACTGCCTGGTTCAAACCCTACCTCAGTCACTTATTGGAAGTGTGCTCCAAGTTGTGGGTAAGTTATTTAACCTATTTGGCCCTCATTTTTCCCATCTGTAAAGTGGAAACAATAAAAGGAGGATTAAATGAGATGTAAACATACATATAGCAATTGGAATAGTATCTGATAACTCCTGAGTGTTCAACCGAACATCATTATTCTCCCATGGACACTGACTTACTTCAGTCAGTTATAATTGGGGAGGACTGAGCACTGGTGTGGGAGTCAGAACCCTGTGGACCCCCCCTGCCTCTGCAGTGACAGCGCTCTGAGAGCTGGGTCTGACCTTTCCTTTGCTGTTTTAGTTCAGGTCCTCAGCGTCATTCCCCTGGTCCACGGACCCAATGGGCCTCCTTGACTCTCTGTCCTGTAGCCTACTCTCCACACTGCTACTAAAGGGCTCTTTCTGAAATCACATCTCATCAGATTACAGTCCATTAAACATCTGCCAAGACCTTTTGTGTATAGGATAAAGCCCCAGCCAGACTTCTCAGATCTGGCTGTTGTGTAGTTTTCCAGCTTTGTTTATCACCACATGCTCCTTAATGCTGCATGATGTCCATTTGGAACTGGAAGAGTTTTCCTAACCTGTCTGCAGATTCCCACCTGGGGACTTCATCCTTGCCTTTCTCTCTGATCATTTCTTCCTCACCCCCTAGTTTATTTGGTGAATGCCCAAGTTTAAAGGTGGGCATTTAGGAACATGGACTTCTCTTCTAGGAATGAGAGTATTCACCAGGCATGTTAATAGGGGTGCACGCCTTGCCCAGCCAGATTTAAGAAGTCTTTGTTCATTGTGCATGCACTGCCCAGGAACCTGCAATGTGCCTGGTGCTCTTTTCAGCATTGAGGAGATGGTGGGAAAGAAAACAGACATAGTTTTGGCTGTTGTAAAGCTTACATTCTACTGAAGAGAGGCAGAAGACAAAATTAAGATAATATCAGTGAATGACAAAAGCTGTAAAGAAAACCTATCAGGGTAATGGGATAGAAGGAGATGGAAAGAGGTACATTTTGGAGTAGTGTGGTTAGCAAACGCCTTTCTAAGCAGATATCTGAAGGAAATGAGATGAGAACTTTGCAGATTTCTGGGGAAGATTATTCCAGGCAGAGAAAAGAGTAAAACACACACATACACACACACGCATGTAATTATAATTGACGAAATTTCAAAAAACAGATCCTGCAGAATGCATGGGAATCTCAACAATGCTATATATTTATTTGGCACTTTAAGATCTGCAGGACACTTTCATAGCCATTATCCCATTTAATTCTCCTATTATTGCTATGAAGCAGTAGGCAGGGGAGGTAATAAAAGGAGCAGTTGACACACGTGGAAACTGAGACTCAGAGGGTTTAAATGACTTGCCCAAAGTCATACAGCTGGTTAAAGCAGACCCAAGATACAAATTGAGATGCCCAATTGGTTGGGAAATTAATTGTTTAACCTCTGAGCTCAATGGCCTGCTTTATGGTACAGGGTTGGTTCTGAGCCTGGCAACAGCTCCAGAATTTACTTAAATTATCTCTGTGTTCAGTGTTAAAGTTCTTCTTTTTAATCCTGGCTCATTTGTGCAGTGAGCCATTTCAGAAAGGACACAGAAAATGGATGCAAGGATGTGGCAACAGGCCCTGAACACCCCATCTCTAGATCAAAACCAAAATCTATAACTTCTTTTATTCCAATGAACAAAGGCACACAAAATTCCTTAGATCTGACAAGTCAGAGATTGCTATTTCTTGACTCCTTTTTCTTGAAAGCCGCTAGAGGAGAAAGGAATAAAGTAAAATGGCATTTTGGCTGGAGGGGGTCTGAAATATGTATACTGCAGTAAAAGCCGTTTTAGGCTGCAGCCTCACAGCTAGTGCCATTAGTTTCAGAGTCAGGAAGTCCTGCCAGCATGACTCTCTGGCTGTGTGACCTTAGGCTAGTTACTCCCCTTCTCTGGGCCTGAGTTTGCCCATCGATAAAATGAGAATGTGGACTAGAGCTGGGTTTTCAGACTGTGCTTCTGAGGGCCTCTAGGCTCAGCAGAGATGTGGAAAGAATTGGCAAATGATGGACCTTGTAAAGATTTATCACAAGCATTGCTATCTTTGATGTGCTGACGCTTTGCATAGGGGTGTCTCCAAACTTCAAGGATGGGTGAACTGTGGCCAAGAAGATTGCAACAAAGCTCTCTGCCTTTCCCTGCGTCAACAAAGAACCTGATATTCTCAGGAGTAGAAACTTGCTTTTAACTTAAGGCGTTAGCCAGAAGGACCTGAGAGCACGACACTGACCCAGGACACGGAAGCCAGGATGACATGACTGATGAATCAGTAACCTGCCTAAGCAGCACCTTGCATGGGCTGCACACTGGACAGATAAGCTGAAGAGAGGGGAGCTACAGTCTGGTGTCTGCTAAAGACTGACGGCTTCGTATTTCTGCACACAGGCCAGGACCCTTCCCTGACTTCCAGACTCTGGAGGGTGGGGGTGGAAGAGCAGCCCAGAAAGCCAGAGCTGACCCTGTTCCTGTCCTTGGCGAGGCTGCGCCAGGCCGCCTGCATTTTGTAGGAAGAAGCTGCCCCGGTTTGGTGCTCAGACCCTGGGGCTGCTTCTGCCCACGTCCTGCGTTTCCAGCCGCTACTCACCAATCCGGAGTTCGAAATTGTTGAACGAATGCTTGTTGATCTCCTGTATGCTTTCAGCCAGGGCGAGAGAGAAGTCGGCCAGGGCACACAGATGCCCCCACTTGTCTTCACATTGCTGAAGCAAACGCGAGAGAATCCGTTCAGTGTGGCCAGAGTGAGTACTTGTGCAGCAGGACCCGCCCTGTGCCCTCACCTGCCCGCACCTCCCTGGAAGGGAATAACCACCGTGCGAGTCCTTGGAGACCAGGTCCTCAGCGTCCCAGAAACCTGGGACCACATGTGCTTATCTGTGGGGCTTGTCACATTCCTTCCTCCACCTCTATACGTGTCCGCTCAGGTTGACACAGCCTGAATTCCCGAGTAAGCTCACGGGTGTGTGTGTGTGGTGTGAGCAAGTGTGTGTGTAGCATGTGTATGTGGCATGGCATGTGTAATGGGGGTGTGTGGTTTGTGTGTGCTGTGTGTAGGTCTGCTTGTGTGTTGTGTGAGGTGTACGTGTGGCTGCATGAATGATGTGTGTGTGTGTGGTGTGTGTGTGTCTAGGTGTGCACATGCTATTGTGTTTCTATGTGCAGCTTTTTAATGCAGGGACCGTGTCTGTTCACTTCGACGTGCTCATGGATCTGCCTGAGGGACGGACACATGGATGTCTGCTCCCGAAACACCTGGGGAATGTGCAGAGTTATTCACCACCTGGGACACTCTGAACGTCAGTGTCCTATTCAACAAGACGGGGGCCACCACACTCGCCTGCTTCCCTACAGGGATGGAACGAGACTGGGTATGTGGAAGCTCTGTGCCCCGAGCGGGCAGAGGCTGGCAAACATTTTCAGCGAAGGGCCAGATACAGTCACGTTAGGCTTTGCCTGCTATATGGCCTCTTTTGTGGCTACTCAGCTCTGGCATTATAGCTTGAAAGGAACCACAGACAAAACAGAAATGAATGAGTGTGGCTGTGTTCCAATAAAACTTCACCAAGCCTGACAGTGGGCCAGATTCGGCTTGTGGTTCCTGGCTTGGCCACCCCTGCCGCAGAGTGCCACACACATGTACCAAGTGATTAGCATGAGTCTCATTCCAGATATTCACTCTCAGAGTCCTTTTAGATTTTTAGTTGGGAAGAAAGTGAAGGGAAGATGAGCATGAATTAATGAGGGCCCCATCTCCCCGGTAACGTGGACTCACATTCATTTAACATTTGAGGACCCACCAGGTACAAAGCGTAGTGAGGGGAGCATGATGTTATCTTAGCTAATTCATCTATGAACCCTGGACGGTCGATGCTAACATCTCCACTGAACGCCAGTGGCTGGTACACAGTCACCGCTCAGTAGAGTGGGAGCTGGTTTCATTATTGCTTCTGCTTCCCGAGGAGAAAACAAAACTAAGACTAAGAAAATAGGCTACTGTGGTAGTTAGATTCATTTGTCATCTGGGCCAGGTGAAGGCACCTAGTTCTGTTGCTGTGGACATGAGCCAATGGTACGTGAACCTCATCTGTTGCTGATCTACATCTGCAATCAGCTAGGAGGCGTGCCTGCTATAATGAATGATGTTTGATTTAATTGGCTAGTGCTTAAATGAGAGAGCTCAACGTAGCACAGCCAAAGCAGCTCAGCATACATCATCTCAGCACTTGCAGCTCAGCCCAGGCCTTTGGAGATGCAAAAAGAAATCACCCCGGGGAAAGTTATTGGAACCCAGAGGCCTGGAGAGAAGACCAGCAGAGATCACCCTGTGCCTTCCCACGTAAGAAAGAACCTCAGTGGAAAGTTAGCTGTTTTTCCTCTGAAGAACTAACAAAATAAATCCCCTTTTATTAAAAGCCAATCCATCTCTGGTGTGTTGCATTCCGGCAGCTAGCAAACTAGAACAGCTACTATCAGGCATTTAGTAATGTTCACAACTAAACACAATTAGAGTATTTCTTGACCTTGATTTTGTTCAAGTGAAGAGTGAGGCTCAGAATGAAGCTTGAAAGTTTCTCAATCTTAAAGAAACATCGTTTCATCCAGTAGATACCACTTACCTTGGAAGCAAATGCACATCAAGTAACTAGAACATCTGGTCCATTAGATCTTCTCCCCGCCGTGCCCAAACCCCTTGATGATAGAGGCATCACCACCCTCAGTAGCAGGACAACAGTGGGGCCCCTGCAATAGGTGTGGCTGAGTCCAAAGTCTCCTTTACCTGTTTCTCAGGTGACAGGCCTGACACAGCCATGTAGGTGCTTCCAATTGTCTTTATTTTTTCAATGTCCTGAAACCGGTCTTCTCCAAGCAACTGAAAGAGATCCCAGCAATGCTATTAGTCCTGATGTGTATGAAAACGGGCCCTGGTTCATCACTAAGATTTACCTTGGACTGCTCTGGCATCCTTGAGGTAGCTGCTTTCCTCTCTGAGAATCATACATTTAGCCACCATAGATTTATTTACTGAGCTTCTGCTAAGGACTGGACCCCTGGATGATGGGTATGAGCAAATACACTTTAAGGAGCAGATTGCTCTCTATGAATCTTAGAAATAAACAAAGCTATCTCATTAGTTTAAAGAAGAAAGCACAAATATTCCCAGGTTCAACAACATATATTTTTGGCTTTACTTTCAAAACGAATCTAGCATCTCATCAGTTCCCTGGAAGCAACCCTGGTCTAAGCCACCATAAGCTTCATCCAGACAATTGCTATAACCTACCTGCTGCAGCTCTTGCCCATGTACTCCAAGCAAGCAAGGGTGAGCACGTTCAAATGTAAGTGAGACCACGTCCCTCCTCTGTTCAACAACCACCTTGGGCTTCCTGTCCCACTCAGGTCAGAGTCAGGGTCCTTATGGTGACCTACATGGCTTCTGCTGGTCATCCACTCCCTCACTGTCCCCTTCATCCACTCCCTCACTGTCCCCTTCGTCCACTCCCTCACTGTCCCCTTCATCCACTCCCTCACTGTTCCCTTCATCCACTCCCTCACTGTCCCCTTCGTCCACTCCCTCACTGTTCCCTTCATCCACTCCCTCACTGTCCCCTTCATCCACTCTATTCTGGCCATGCTGACCTCCTTGCTGGTCCTGGAGCAAGTCAGGCTGCTTCTGCCACAGGACCTGTGCATGTGCAGGTCACTCCTAGGAATGCTGCTCCTTCGGACAGCCTCAGGCACATATGCTCACCTCCTTCAAGTATTTCTTCAAAAGCCATCTTCTCACTGAGGCCTTTTTAGGCCTCCAGGCAATATCCATCCCACACTTGTATTCTCATCCCCCTTCCCTGCTCTATCGTCTCTCCTTAGCACTAATTACTTAGAACCTTGGTGTTGTCACCTTCCCCACTGGTATATAAACTTCCTGGAGCAGACATTTACCTGTGGTGCTTACTACTCAGCACCCAGACAGAGCCTGGTACACAGAAGACATTCAACAAATATCTGTGGAATCAATGATTGAATGAAGGAATGGGCACCATCGCTGGCATTTCCTTCATCTTTACCTCTGGTTTGGTTTCTAAGCCTATGGGAGGGAAACCTCATCTCTCACTTAGCACCATTCACTGAGCTCCGACGATGTCTGATGAACAAGACACCCCAGGTCCCAGTGATCACGAAGCTGATGCCCCAAGAGAGGGGTCAGATGTCAATCACATGAAACATGATGTAGTTCATTTTATGAACTTCACAATGGAAACCTATAGGCTGTAGCAATGAGGACATGAGCCAGTTGATCTAATCTGGAGGACCTGGGGAGGCATCCCTGAGCAACTATTTTCTGACGTCATCTTGGAAGGCTGAGAGGGGTTTCCTAGAGGCAGACATGTGGCTTTGCGCGTGCACTGGGGAGGAGTGTCCAGCCATAGGGGACAGCACGAATGGGGCTCTGAGATCGTGGAGGATACTTGTGGGTGCAAATGCTAAAAAGAGGCTGATGTTGCTGCAGCCTGGTGAGTCTGGGTGAGTCTTAGATGAGCTGAGAGAGGTGAGAGGCCAGAGCCCGCAGCCCCTGAGGGCATCGGAGGTGCTGTCAGCCGCGTGGGCCTTCATTCTAGAGTGAAGGCATGTATGGGAAGGGGATGGGCAGGAGGAGACCGGGTCACACTTGGTTTTGGAAAGGTCATTCTGGTTGCCATATAGAGAAAGAGTTAATGGGGGGGGGTGGACATTCTTGTGGTCCAGGCAGGGGATGGTGGTGGGTTGGACCAAGGACAGAGACAAATATCTGGATGTTCTGAACGACTGCATTTGTGGTGAAATCAACAGGGTTTGGTGGTTTGTGGCCTTTCTGCACCTTAGCCTGCAGCATGCATTGGCTAGTCTAGGCGCAGATTGTCTGTGTGTGTGAGCAGGTGTGTTCACGTGTGTGTATGCATGTATGCGTGTTTTTGTGTGTGAGCAGGTGTGTCCATGTGTGTGTATGCATGTTTGTGTGTGCGAGCAGGTATGTCCACATGTGTGTACGTATGTATGCATGTCTCTGTGTGTGAGCAGGCGTGTCCATGTGTGTGCGTGTTTGTGTGTGTGAGCAGGCATGTCCACGTGTGTGCGTGTTTGTGTGTGTGAGCAGGCGTGTCCACGTGTGTGCGTGTTTGTGTGTGTGAGCAGGCGTGTCCACGTGTGTGTACATATCTATGCGTGTTTGTGTGTGTGAGCAGGCATGTCCACATGTGCATACATATGTATGTGTGTGATTTAGGGAGATTGAGAAGGTAAAGAAGGAGCTGGTGGAAAAGAAGGCCAGCTGTGAATCATACAACCTGCTCATCTGTCACATGTGTTTGCTTCACTCTGGCTTGCTGTAAGCACCAAGAATTTCTAAGCTTCATAGATTGCCAGTGATGAACTCACATGAAATAATTCCCTGATCTTTTATCAGCTGGCTGACCTCAATATGTGTGTGCCACCTGGGATGCTCGAAGCATGCTGTGTATGGCCCCTTCTCCGAAGAACCTTCCCTGGACCCCCCTCCTCTATGCACCCCAGCCCCCTCTGTCACAGCCACCTTCTATTGGAATTATCACTATTTGGCATGTCAAGTGGACAGTGGGATTTTTGAGTTGGAGACAGAGTTGCATGTTTCTCTTTATCCCTGGTTCCAAGGGCCTGAGATGTACATTCCTTGGGGCCAGTGGGTGGGCTTCACCTCAGTGCAGCTGACCATGCTTTACTAAGCGTCTGTCAAGGATCATGTGACCTCAGCCAGTCAGGACTTACCCCATTTTATACAAGAGGAAACAAAGGCACAGAGGGAGGGATGGAATTGCTCACGGTCACCCAGCTAGATGACAGAATGCAAACCCTGCTTGGCTTGACTCCCAACCTCATGCCCGATCTTTCTTCCTACCTTACCCTAAAGCAGCGGTTTTCAAAGCGTGGCGCAACAGCATGACAGCATGGGAACTAGCCAGAAATGCAAAATCCCGGCCCCACCCCAGACCTCTGGGATCAGCAGCTCTGGGGGTTGCACTTTAACGGGCCCTCCAGGTGATTCTGCTGCAGGCTCAAGTGTGAACCACTGCCTTAAAGCATGATGATGGGCTGCCTGGGGGACAGCTAACCCCCATTCACTTACTCGCTCAGGAGGGTCCTACTGGATGTCTCTTATGTGCCAGGCATTGAGCTCGTCCCTCGGGATACAGGATGGACATGAAAGCCTGGGCTGCCCACCACCCAGGTGCCATGGACTGCTGCCGCCACCCTGGGGGCTGAGAGAGGCGGGTGCCAAGGGCCATAGCAGGACTGGAGCCGACCTGCCCTGGAGCTTCAAAACCAGAACTGAGACTTAAAACATGCAATCCTATGCTTCCTTTTGCCTGAACACTGTATCATCACAGCAAACTTCAATCCCCATTCCACGCCTGAGCATCAGGAGGGAACCATGCAATGTTGGGACACCAAATTCCCTAACAAAATAATTTGGGAGAGTGGAGCTTTCATTGTCTCTTTGCCTTAAATATTTACATCTGTTCATTTCCATAGGAGATAAAATTGCACAAGACCCCATTAGAGAGCAGCCCATTCTGTCATTGCTGGCCACATGCCAGAGTTCACGCCAGGCCTCGGGACACAGTTGACCTGCCTCCACCCCTGCCTCCTCAGGCAGCCCTGTCCCTTGCCCTGTGTTCCGAATGCCTCCTGCACTGACATCTCAACCTGGGTTTTGCCTTTGAAGGCTCTTTGAAGACTCAAGCCCCACAATTTTAGGAGAAGGCACAGAGAAGTGACAGCTTTGCAGGATTTAGCTTGAGGCTGCCCATTTCACCTCCCATCTGTGCTGCGGTGGGAATTCCAACCCTGGGGACCTCACCTCTGCCCCAGGCCATTAGGCCTCGGCTGGGCTGCCTCTGAGTACCAGGAACTTTCTCCTTGGATGGATTCCGCCTTAGGTTGGGATGGATGCTCTCTGGCAATATAGAATCCTCCCTCACTTTTCCATATTTAGTTCTCCAGCTCTCTGGACCACTCTTGGGTGTTCCCCAGTTTCTGGATACTTCATAGTGGCCAGGTTCCCGTGTTCACAGTGGGAGGACCCTGCACCTGCTCCTGCTTGGCCTGGCACCTCCCCCTTTCCCCACCCCCCAGGTACCCCCATGGCTTCCTCACCTCCTCCGGGCTCTATGCAAACATCGCCTTCCCCCATGAGCCTTTCCTGAGCACCCTACCTGAAGGTGCCTCCAGGATGCCCAGCCAGCCTGGTCTGCCGGGACTGAGGGGTTCCTTAGGCCTGACACCTGGACAGTCCTGGACAGACTGGACGAATGGGTCTCCCTAAGGCCACCTTTCTCTCCAAGACTACCTGCCCCCACCCCGGCTCTCTGCATTGTTTTCCACAGTCCATGAGCATAGCTAGCACTCCACACTCTTTGCTCGTGGCCTTTGTTCCTACTCCATCCCCCACACCAGACTGGAAGCTCACAAGGGTGGGATTACGCCTGCTTACTTCACTGTCACATCTCCAGGGCCTAGAATAGCAGAGGCACAGAGCAGGCCCTTGCTAAATGCTTGTTCAATGAGCATATGAAGTGCAGCTTCCGGACACCGGCTGCCAGCATCCCCTGGCAGAGTCGTCAGCAGCGTGTTCTCAGTTTCCCCAGGGCCTTCCCGGCAGTGGGAGAGTCAATGCAGGATCTTGAGAAATAGGACACGTGAGTTTGGAAGATCCTGAGGACAACTGTCACTTTTAAAGTAACTTGTGCTTTATCCCTGTCCACTGCCCATAGGATTCAAACAGCAGCAACTTTAGCATTTAATGATTTAAGTACATACATGCCAAGTAAGGTCCTTGTGCTTTGTTATGTTTACATTCAATCTTTACAGTGATCTTACTTTATCTTCATTTTGTAGATGAGGAAACTGAGGCACAGAGAGGTTAAATAACCTGCTTAAGGACATGGAGTGAGGACTTGGCTAATTTATATAACTTCAACTTCAACAAGCCCGTGTGGCTTTAATATAATACATATATGAAAATACATTTATATTTTCAAAACATAAAAAACCCAAGTTAAAATTTTAAAATGGGGCAGGCCATGGTGGCTCAGCAGGCAGAATTCTTGCCTGCCATGCTGGAAACCTGAGTTTGCTTCCTGGTGCCTGCTCATGCAAAAAAAATATATATATTTTTAAATGGATTGCAAAATAGAGCAGAAGAGGCTGTCCAAAGGTGTCGGGGCCCTGACCTAGGGGCTCCACCTGCATTCTCATTTGTTCCTCAGACCAGCTCCCTGAGACCCGTATTCTTAGCTCCATTTTACGGATTTATAAGTATGGACTCAGCGTGGTAGAGCATGTGTCCTGAGGTCCCAGAGAGGGGAAACAGGAGTCAGAATAGGTTCAATTGAGTTTAGTGCAAAAAAAAAAAAAAAAAAAAAAAAAAAGTGGGGCCCCATATTCAAAAATTCTTAAGATTGTGAAGATGGAAAGGGCAGGGCATTACAGCCTGTGAATGCAGGCGTCCTGGGCACAGGCCATGGAACCAGGCCTGAGTGGAGGGGCGGGCTTCAAACTCAAGTCTCCCTGACCCCCAAGTCTAAATACTGGCCTCAGATTCCAGACTGTTTAGATGAAATTTCTTGTTCTCTAAGTCTCTGCCTCCCTTTAAGACTGTAATTGCTTCAGGGGCTCATGGGACCCTGGGTGTTGGCTCTCACTTGGCCCAGATGGAGAAAACAAGGTAGGTTTTCTATAGAATATCTCGCTACAGGCATCCTCTCAAAATTGATCAGGAGCTAAGAAAACAAGCACCATTCTAGCTTGAAGAGAGACGTTTTTGGGAAAATGGAAAACATAAGCAAGTGCTTCTGTGATTTGCTTAGGGGTGTGTGTGTGTGAGTGTGTGTGCGTGTGTGGTGGGAGGCAGCTAGATTTCCACCTGACACAACCCGTGTTCATTACTTTCCTCATGCCAAAGTGAAGCCACTGTGCAGCTCTGGTTGGCATTTGGCAAATTTTGCCCCGGGTAGAAAGTGGCGAGAACGGCCTTGATCATAACGACATTTATCCTCAGATACCACCAAACAAATTTGGTCTTTTATAGCCGTTTGTCCATTAATATTTTAGCTCAGCTCTTGGGATGCTTTCAGTTGCCCCCCAACCTCTCTACCTCCTTGCACTGCTTCTCCCCAGATTCTGAATGGCCGTGGGTTGATGACGTGGGGTGGCCCCATCGGGGGAGAGAAGGACCTGCTTCACAACCACTGGGCTGAGTGATGGTTTCAGTCTCAGCCAAAGCTGCCCCCTCTGCAGAACTTGCTTAGAAGGAAGCAAGAGTCTTTATTATTTCATTTAATATCCATGTAGCAGGTTTATCTATAATACCACCAGTAGTGTTGGGGGGATAATGCAGTCCCTAATGAGCCCCTGTGCTGGTTAAGTCTTCAGCATGGTTGCTGAGGTGTGCGAAGGCTCTCTGGTCCCTTGCTGAGGCAGGCGCTGTGAGGGGAGGAGCTGGAGGAGGGTCAGAGCAAACGCAGCCCTGCGGAGTGAACTCTGGACAAGGCTTGGCCTTCCCCGAGCCCAGGAAAGAAGTTGGTATCATCTCAGGCTCCTGTGGCAGATGCATCGTTATTAAGGTGAACAACAGGCATGCGGCTGGAGCTTGACCAAGGCAGAGTCCAGAGGCCTCCCCTGACCCAAAGAATGAAGCCATGTCAGGGTGACCCAAGGACCCCCACCGAGAGAGCGGCAGTGCTTGGGTTTGGCAAGCCAGGGAATGCTTTCTGTTCTTTTTCTTCTGCTGGCTACATTTTCTTCCTCCCTTCTGCCTCCTCCTCCTCTCCCCCCTTCCCTTTCACTTCCTCCCTCTGTTCTTCTTTTGCTTCCTCCTCCAGTTCCTCCTCGCTGCCTCTCCTGTCTCCTTCTCTTTTCTCTCTTCCTCACCACCACTTCCTCCTCCTCCTCATCTTGCCCCTTCTCCTCCTCCTTCACCCCACCTTCCTCTTCTCCTCCTCCTCCTCCTTCTCCTCTCTTCCTCCTCCTCCTCCTCCTCCTCTCCTCCTTATCTAAAATCCATATTCTAAAGAAGTCAGACTCTTGGACCAAGTCCCTTCCCTCTTCCTGTGTCCAATGTTCTCATCTTAATCTCCTAATCTACAAGCCCCCTAGGAGAGTAGAGCAGACATGGGTGCCTGTCCACCAGAGGGTCTATGATTTTGGACCACTGAGTTACAAATTTAGTTCAAATTTACTTTATTACAATTTAAAAACATGCTACTAAGGAATTTACAAGCTACGGTGCTATGGATTAAAATAAACAAAGCCTGATATATCAACCTTCAGCCAGATTTTAAAAATTGGGCTTTTTTTTTTTTTATTTGAAAGTCTCTTTGGATTACACTAACCCATTGCTCATCACCTTCTTATTTGCCGAGTGATTTCTGTCCTCCATTGATTAATTAATTCCTTTATCAACTATGTGTTAAGCAACTGTTATGGCCCTCTCTTTCATGCAGGGCATAGTGCTGGGCCCCGGGACTCAACAAGCAGCAGAAGAGACATGGTCCCTGCCTCTGGGAAGCATGTGGAGGACAGGAGCTGGGGGTACTTTTGTCCTGGACCTCTCTCCACTCCACCCGTTAACCAGGCCCCCGACCAGCACACGCACCGCTGTCTACCTTGTGTGAAAGTGATTCATGTCATCCTTTCCCCCGGACGGTGAAGTTGTGGGAGGTAGGAAGCAATTGTGTCTCACTGAACTTGATTCCCACATGCTCCTCAACCAACTACAGTGGATGTCATTGAGTTTCTGACTCCCAAACCAGCACCCTGAAAAGCCAGGTAAGTGAGAAACAGTACAGCCCAATGATGAAAAACCAGAAGAGTATCTCGGACCTGTGTTAAAATCTTGGCTTTGTTCCTTAGTGACATGTGAGCCTGGGCACAATTCATGTCTCTTAATCTCAGTTTTTCTCATTTATAAAGTGAAGGCTAAGAATTCCTATCCCATGGGCTTGGTGGGAGGGTTTAATTAAAATGCAATTAAATATTAGTGGAAAATGCTTAACACTCATAAATACCTCTAGAGATAAGTAAGGTGGGTCTCTGTTCCTAAGCTAAGAAGCTGGTATGGAAGGCAGATGTGTGGACTGGATTGTACTGAAGGGTTCTAGGCTCTATGATGGAAGATTTATCAGAGTATAAGTTTTTCATCAGAAAAGGGATGACAGTGTCTGCAGTGGAGTGGAGGGAGAGAGCTTGGGGCATGGGGGAGGATAATTTCTAGACGGAAGGAGTGGTATGTGAAATAGCCAGGTGGGCTTGATGGCTTGTAAGTCGTCAGGTAGTGCTGGAGAGTGGGGAGCAGGTGGCACGCGCTAGGAGGCAAGGCTGGCGAAGGCACGGGGCCAGTTACCGCAAGGCTCAGGTGACCTGCTAAGGAGTTGGCTATGGGAAGCCCCTGATGAGTTTTAGGCTTCCAAGGGATGTGGCAAAATACTCTGGCTTTGATGGCTGCTGATAGTCAGAAGGAGGTGGGAAAGCAATTAGAAAATGATTGTAGTCATCCAGGGGAGAAATAATATGGCTTGGTGCAAGGCAAGGGAAGCAGGGGTAAAGAGAAAGGGGCAGATCTGAGATCTGTTAAGAAGGAATCCATAAGCTTCAGTATCTGCATGGGATGTGAGTTGAGTGAGAGGAGGATGATGTAATAGACGCTGCTGCTGCTCCACCCAGAGCCCCTCTATGGGGCCGTCCTCGCGCTGCTGTTGGGAACGCATTGCTGCACTCCTTTTGGGAGAACTGCCCTGGGCCAATGGGAGTTCCCTTGCTAGAAATGCTTGGGAGCTTACATGCCCCCACCAGGGCAGACCACCCCAGTGACTGACAAAGGCAGGTGAGCAAAAGCATATCCCTTCCCTTAATGTGAGGCAAGGCTAAGTGCCCTTTATGCTCCTGAACTCCCTGTGGGACCAGGCTGAGGCCAGATCTTTGCTTGGCTCCATCTCTAGCATTTACTCCATAAATCACTTCCCATCTCAGGCTTAGGTGATGGGTGACACTGGTTGCCCTCTTCAAGATGGTGGATGGGGAAGGAGAAGGCCCATCCACCCAGGTCTGTGATGCTCCCCAAGTCAGTCACTTATTTTTCTTATATGTATTCTTTTATTTTGCATTGGGCAGGCACCAGGAATCCAACCCGGGTCTCCAGCATGGCAGGTGAGAACTCTGCCTGTTGAGCCACCGTGGCCCACCCAATAATGTATTCTTCAGACTCATGGAACCTGGCCAAAAAGTATTATCTGGAGTGTGTTTATACTTGTCTTTAGTCCTCTGACAAATGCTAATTGATGATTTTATCTTTGGCACTTTGAGCAGATGGAGAAATTCCCTATCAATGCCCACTCTCTGTGGTAGCAGTCCCTGAGTTGCATTGACTTCAGTAGAACTGCCAATCAAATCCTGGTTTTGTCAGTTGCTTGTTATGCAGCTTTGGACTGTTCCCCAACGTCTCTGAAGCTTATGTTAACAATCTCTAAAATGTAGAACCATGGCACTTACCTCCTGTGGTAATTGTGATAATTAAACTAGATCGTGTGTGAGTGTTTATCCCTGCAGCCTGGCATTCTCTAAGTCCAAAAAATGGCCATCGCTACAATGAATAACATGATGCTAGGACAATGATGAAGCCCATTTGTGATTTTACATTCTGGAAGCTTAGGTTTACCTCATCAAAGTCAGCAATGATTTCATTTAGCAAACGCAGGCACTCCACTCCTTGGTTATTCATTTCTGTCTGAGAGTAAAAGTCCGCAAATCCCGGGATGGAGGCGAACATCACCCCAACAGCATCATAGGACTGAGAATACAGCTCCTGGACAGGGGGAGACACACACAGGGAGTCAGCAACAGTCGTCAGAATTGAGGTTCTGCCAGGGATGCTACCTGTGCATACCTGCACCTGCACACATGCACAGGTCCCCACAGAGAGGACAGAGAATGGGGCTTCTGACATCATCATGCCACCACCATAATCCAGCATCATTGCCATGTGGCTTGGGACCATGGAAAAGCTGAGCTGGGCCCGGAGTTCCCACTGCCCATTCTTTTGCTCTTCCTCTCCATCTCTGTTCTCATCAATGGCTAGTCCAGACTCTTAGCCCTCTCCTCAACTTAACCCTCCTGTCCACTCATCTCAGCAGATGATCTTCTCTCTTACGTCACTGAAAAAAATGTGGCAAATGGTGGTCACTTACCTTCATCTTAGTACTTACAAGCCAGTCTACATTTAAATTTATTTTAGTCTCTTTTGCTTTCACTCTAGATGATGAGTTCTCCCTTTGGCTGTAGGTCAACACTTTCCATTGGTGCTCCTAAGCTGCTTCTAACTTCTACAGGAACTTACTCCAGTGGTGATCTATTTTTCCCTTCTACCTTTCTCCCCTCTTCCTCTACTTGCTCTTCCTCATCCTCTAAGTGTCTTTTAAAGTGAAAAGAACAATGTGCCCTGGATCCTGCAGCCCCCTTAGGCTTTTAACAGGTCTTTCTTCATCTTGGCATCCAAACTTCTCAAACTAGTTTTTTTTGGGTGCATGGTCCAGGAATCGAACCTGGGTCTCCCACTTGGAAGGCGGGTGTTCTAACCACTGAACTACCCATGCACCCTCAAACTAGTTTTTTCACTGCCTAATCCCACTCTCTTACTGTCCATTTGCCTCTCGGCTAAGATAAAATCAATCTAGCATTGCAAGTCAAAGTGGAACATTCAGCACACCTTGCTGGAGCAATCACTCCCAATATCTTGATTCTATTGACTTTCTAGTCTTTTGTGACACTATCCTCTCTTTGTTTCCCTTGTGCCTGGTGCCTTCAGGATGGCTTTTATTCTGACTTTCCACCTTAAGTATCAACGATCACTATGGGTCTGTCCTTGATAAACTGTCCATCCTAACCTGCGCTCTTACAAACTCACAGCCTTCCCCAGCATCCATGTGCTGACATTTTCTAAATTCCTATCTCTACCTCAATCCTCCTTCTTGGACTTCGAACTTACACCTTTCAGGCTGGGTTGCTCTCGTACTCCTCACATGCTAAATGTCCCAAGCAGAGTGCCTCATCCCTCCATCCAAACCTTTTCCTGCCCCTTCATTCTCTAACTCAGTTGCTGGTACCACCATTGTCAAGTCATCAAAGTCAGAACCCTCAGCGTCATGCTTGAGTCCTTTCCTCCTATAATGTCCAGGCTCAATAAATTATCAAGTCCTGCAATTTTTTTTCTCTCAAATATTTTTTCTAACCCCACTGATAAAGCTTTGGAGCAAGCCCTTGCCATCTTCTTCCTAGACCACTAATAGGAGAGCCTCCAACAGGGCTTCTGACTCGTCTTGTCCCACTCAAAGGCATCCTCCACGTGGCACTGAGGCCTCTTTCAGGGATACAAGTTACATTGGCCATGCCTCTCCCAATCTCAAAACCCTTCAATGGCCCACTACTGCCCTCAGGATGAATCTCAAACACCGTCTGTGACATATATTTATGCACTTGGTGCCACCTACCTCGTCAGCCTTTTATCCCTGCACTGGACGTTGGGCCCCAGAGACACGGAAGCTTTTTGTACTTGTACACTGTAGTAGATGCTGCAGGTGGCATGCCTGTTCCTCCAAGCCCTGGTCCTGCTCTCTGCACCTACCTTTCTTTCTCTGGCCACTAGAGGGCACTCTGCACAAGTGAGCAACAGCAACTGAAAATACCAGGAAATTAATGCCCCTCAGCAGCAACTCCCAACAGCAACTGATGGAAAGCTCCTTCACTTCTTGGTTCAGATAATGCTTTCTATTCCATTTTCCAGAGTTCCCCAGTGGGGTTAAGCTCCAGTTACCAGAATGGGTAACTAGTCTGATAATGTATCATTTTGGGGTCATCATGCCTACACTGTCTGGCCTCACGCTCTCTACCAGCGTTCCCTGGGATTACCTCTCCATCAATTGCCCTCGGATCCTTGTCTCCAGGACTGCTGCTGGGAGAACCCAAGTGAAGACATGTTTCTGTTTCACAATAAATGCTTTTATTTTTTTACTGCCAGTCCCTTGATGGAAATGCCTCTCCTTCCCTTTAGCCTCTGTAACCAGGCTAACTTGTCCTCTGTTGTCACTAACTGCTTAGATGTACTGTCTTCTATAAACCTTCCCTGGCTTATATATAGGGTCAGGTAGCATCTAGCAGCATCTCAAGCAACTCGAAATTTCAGTCCTTGCCAGCCTATATTATTGCTTTAGTGCTCGTTTTTTCCTTTAAGTGTCAATACCTTGAAGGCAAGGACCATATGCAGTTCATCTTACTGCATTCAAATCATCTGGTTACTATCTTCTGACTGCCTGCGATATAATGCACACTCTCTATAGGGTCAGGTGCAAGGTCAAGCCTCAAAACTGTTGAATTAATGGCTCAACCTTTGCAGAAAACATTGATGCTTATGAAGTACTTTCATATACATTCAGTGATTTAACCCTTGCAATAATCCTGTGCCATAGGTACTATCCTCATCTCCACATTTCAGATAAGGAAAACGTGACTGAGAGGAGCTATTATTTTGGATCCTACATAGCAAAGTAGTGGAAGAAACAGGGTTACAGGACTTCCAGGGCCTTGTACGCTCTGCACACATGAACACGCCACCTTTAACTCTCATGCCCTAGGTTGGAAAAAGATGGTATCACTGTTTCATGACCAATAGGTCCTGAGCTTTAAGTGTGGATGGAGCTGAAATGTTGCCTTTGCTGAGATGTTGGCAGCTGGTGACTGCTTGTGTGGGGGAGGGGGCAGAAGCAGCCAGGGAGCAGGGCAATGGCACCCAGCTCTCCAGGAGGGGCCCTGGTCACATTGGCCTTGAACAGCGTAGTGATACACAGGGAGTCCAGCTCTCTGCTGGATGAATCGGAGACCCTACAATAGTAAACTTACAGAACCACATCCTCTCAGTGGCTGTGATGTAGGAAAAAGGTCTCTGTTTTCCATTTCCTACATTTCTACTCTGTGCTTAAAAACAAAGAGAAAATTCTACAATAGCCCTCTGAAACCCATCCCATAATCACGTAGTCCAAGTGCCCTCCCGGTTCAGTTTAAGCCTTTTCAGTGAGATCGATGCCACCATGACGTAAAATGGTGGTTGCCAGCAGTTTCTTCATCATTTATCTACTTAAATCTTCTAATGAATTCCAGCTCCTTCTACATTCTTCTCCTTAGTTTTCTTTCTTAGCTTTTGCCGATGACTGGAATGTCTGACTGTTTAAATAAATAAATGATAGAAATATCAGCTACATTGATGAGCTCTTACTATGTGCCAAGTATGATGTGGAGTCCTGCATGTGCGTCATCTCATTTAATGCTCACAAATAAATGTGTTTGGCCCTGAACAATTCCATCTTGACCAAAAGGAGGAAAAGAAGTGTAACTAATAAAGTATCAGTGGCAGAGAGAGTTCAAATAGAGTCGAGAGGCTACTCTGGAGGTTGCTCTTATGCAAGTTTCAGTTAGACCTTGTTACTCATCATAACCTGCCAAACCCCAACCATAACCATTCCAGCCAATCCTAAAGAACACCTTGAGCAATTTATAAGATTCCACAAGGGTCCCATGCACTAGAGCAACTTTCCAGAAATCTACAACCTCCATAAGAGTCCCTGGACCAGATAAGTCCTGAAACCTAGAGGGCTCAGCCTCTCCAGAACATCAGATAGTTCCATCCCCTACCCCACATTAGTGACAGACCCTTCCAATATGAAAAAGTCAGAATGCCTATAGTCCAAACACCCCTAAAGAGAGGGATGGAAAGATCAAAGGCGATGGTGGAGTTACACAGAGACGATAGGATTAACAAATGAATATGAATATGAATGCTGAATCATTAAATTGATATCTCTTTTCAGTCTCCAGTATCTTAGAGCAACTAGAAGTAAAAACTTAAATTGTGGAATTGTAACCCATGTCAAACTCTGAAATATGCTCTACAACTAACTGTGGCGCTGTGCTCTGAAAGTTATTACTTTTTTGTATATATGTTATTTTTCACAAAAGAAAGAAAGTAAAAAAGCATGTCTTTGGCCCTGAAGACTTGTTCTGACAACGCCCCTCCGAACAGATGGCTGATGTGACAGTGGAGGCAGCACCCCCATAGAAAGAGCACTGACCTGGAAGAAATACTACTTGAATTAGGTCTTGACTCTGCCACTATTGGAGTCCTACTGGAGGTTGGAAGAGTAGAAATAGGGTGGGCTGAGACTTTCCCCACCCCACCCCAGCCA
This sequence comes from Myrmecophaga tridactyla, assembly GCA_004026745.1. Taxonomy (NCBI): domain Eukaryota; kingdom Metazoa; phylum Chordata; class Mammalia; order Pilosa; family Myrmecophagidae; genus Myrmecophaga; species Myrmecophaga tridactyla. The sequence continues at coordinate 30,925 of PVIY010014730.1, forward strand.
GATTCTAACTGGAGAGTGTCCAGAAGGGACCGCGGGTCCATTCAGGCCCAATTTCCCAAACAGACTCTCAGGGGATGATGGGGTTGGACCATGTGGCTTGAATCGGAGGTCAAAGTGGGAATCTCTGCTCCTTCCCAGAGGCGGAGCTGGACCAACTACCCAGCGGCAGGCAGGGGGCCTGGAGAACGGCGAGCTTCACTTTCCGGGGACAGGAAAGGTGACCTGCCCTCCTGGGGCTGCTGCACAGGAGGAGAAAGCTTATCCATCTTGGCACTTTCAGGTCCAAGAAGAAGTAAGACAGATGAGAAGCTATGAGCTTTCAGCACAGTGGCCCCCACTAGTGATCGCGCCCCAGCAACTCTGCCTCTCGCCAGTCCCATGGGCCACTCCTGGGGGGCAGGCGAGGCAACGGGGAGCGCGGAAGGTTGAAACCGCCTCCCTGATACTTCCCCACAGAGCTACAGGGAGTTCTTCATCACAGGCGGGCAGGCGTGTGGGGAGAGAGGAGGGGACTGTCCTCACGCATATATCACTGTGTGGCTACGGGCCTCCGGCTGCACAGCTGTAAAACAGGAGTGATGATTTTCGCTCTGCTTTTGTCCCTGGTTGCCTGGAGATGCTCTGCTGGATGTGCCTGTTTGCTCCCCCACCTCACGGCTGGAGGGCTGGGCTCTCTGCCCAAGGCCACAGCCCCTGGGAAGCAGCCCTGTCCCACTGCCGTGACTCCCAGGAGATGACTCCACAACTGCTGACACCAGGAGGTTTATCATTCTTTTCTTATCCCTGTTGATTCAGTCAGGGGACCCAAGAGAAAAGAGGTGGCACATCCAAATGAAGATAATTCAAGGAGGGTTATTTATAAAGGGGTTAATTAGAAAATGAGGGCAGAATCTAGGGGAAGCCTAGAAAATCCTCAGGCACCCAGAACCAGGCTGCGGAGCTGACATCCTCCTAGCCCAAAGGGACGAGAAGAGCCCAAAGGGGCTGATTTGATATGGGGGTGGGGGTGGGGGTGGCAGAGATGTGGCCCTAGTGGAGCAGTGACTTTCTGGGGAGGGACACAGCCAGCCTCAGATGATAACAGGGAGGAAACCAAGGAAATAAATATCCTGACCTCCCTCTCTTGCTCCCTCCCTCTGTCCCTTACCAAGTGCCAGCCCTCGCCCCACTGGCAACCCCCATCTGGGTGCCTTAGAGTATGGGGAACCACTGATGCGGCCAGGCAGCTCAGCCCCCCGGGCTATGCGAGGAGAGGGTGGGGGAGCTGGAGAGCACACGGAAGAGCTCCAGCCCACCTGCCCTCCACTCACCTCACTCCAATCAACCCTCTGAGTATGCCATCTGTTTCCTGCTATTTTAGGCTCAAAGAAGAGGAAAACACTGTAAACTGGGAAGGGACTGATAAATATAGAGAAGCTGTCATTGTCTTCTTGTCATTCTCCCCTGGTTGGAGGTACAGGTTTGGGCTCTGCAATGGATTTCAGACATAAGGACGTTCCCTCCCTCCCCACCCCCCATCCCACCGGATGCCAGTACAGAAGACTTTGGGTTTTTCTTTGCCCAGGGAAGCACAGTCTGGTCCTTCGCCTACCTATTCATCTCCAAGACCTGAGTTTCCTACTCCAAATTAAGCCACTTTCCTATACGGTAGGAAAAAACACCTGAGACTTGCTGACCTTTTTTGGTGTTTTTTTCATGACATTTGAGTGTCTGCTCAAATGTCCCCTCTTCAGAGAGGCTTCTAGGACCCCCCAGTATAAATACCACCCTGTTCACACACTCTGTGTCCTAATTCAGCTTCCCCTACTCCTATAGAACTCATTGCTACCTGGCATTATGCTATTTATCTATATTCATTTTACTCTGTATTCCCATGGAAATATAAGCTTCATAATAGCAAGGACTCTGTCTGCTTTGGCCACTGTTTTATCCCCAGTATTTAGAAAAGCAGCTGGCATGTGGTTGGACCCTTAATAAATACTTGTTGAACGACTCGGTGAATGAGTGGATGGGAGGTGGGGCTGCCATTGAGAAGGGGTAAAGGAACCAGTGATGATGGCTCCTGCTTATCGAAAATATTAATAACAATCATCGCGCATGATGATGAATATGCAACTATGTGATGATGTTGTGAATTACTGACTATATATGTAGAATGGAATGATCATATGTCAAGAATGCTTTCGTTTGTTGTTAAATTTTTTTAAATTAATAAATAAATACATAAAATAAAAAAAGTGCCGAACTCTGTTTAAGCACTTTATGCATAATTATGTAAATGCCATAATGATTAGATTAAGTTGGGAAGTACCGTTAGCCTCCTTTTGTAGATAAGGAAACTAGGTCTGGAAAGGTTTGCCATTTTCTCATGGTCACAGAGCTGGTGAGAGACAAGCTAGGATTGAACCCAGGGCACTGGGGTTTTGAACACGCTTTGTGGCCTTTCTTCCTTGAACTCACCTTCTCCAAGTCTGCACAGGACACTTAATGTGCTTTTACCCTTTTCGGATCTCACTTCAATTCAACAAGGTCAGTATTATTCTCCCATTAATCAGATGAGGAAATGGACTCAAAGAGGTTTGGTAACCTGTCTGGGGTCACACAGCTAACTAGTGGCAGAGATGGGATTTATGCTTCCACTGGAGACACGGAAGCTGCCCTTGTCAGTGTCCTTCTGACAGCTCCTCCTACAGCCCCGATGAGCGAGCTGGTTTGCTGGACTCAGCAATGGTCTGCTTGACATTTGTGACCCAGCTCAGCCACAGACCCCTCTAGCTGGTCTCGGCTGCCAGTCATTCTCTTCCCGGGGGTGGCGTGCACTATTTAAGCCAAAAGCCCAGCAGAAAAGAGGTGTTGCCGGAACTTCTGTGTGGGTGATGTAGCTGAACAGGGCGTCTCCAGTGGGCGAGGCTTGTCCACCTTCCTGGGTTTGGATGGTTTGATTCATCAGCTTGTCATTGTCCACCCCCACCCCCCGACCCCCACCCCCACATTTACGCAAGGTGGAGGAGAAGGGACACGGTTGCTTTGGAGTTAGACACATTTGGATTTGAATTTGACCATCTTTGTGACCTTGGGAAGTACATTTGTGAATGTACTTCTCTGAGCCTTAGCTTCTTCATCTATGAAATGGGACAATAACCCTTACTTCCTTATTGCTCAAAATCCAAGCTTCTTCAATGCCCTACATGACCTCTCCTTTTGTACCTGTGATGTCTCAGCTCTGACCTCTTTCCTTCCCCTTAAAATACTGGGGTGCTCGTAAGCAAATATCTTCTAAGCAAGATATCCTGCAGTATCACAGCTCTGTGGCTTTGCCCATGAGGGTCTGTCTGCCTGCGACACTTGCCCTCCACTTCCTTGCCTGATTAACATCTGCTAGCTACTAACAGAGATAATGCCCGCGGGAGAGGGCCTTAAACTCCTGAGAAGGCTGGGCCCGACTCCCGGGTGTCCCGAGGCTTGGATCACAGCCCGGAGTACAGAAAGAGAAGCCAGTAAGGGCAGGGACTCGGGAGCCCTTGACAGCCACAGGAGTCCTTTCCTTGCCCTGTTACCCACTTCACATACTGCAACATTGCAGGATACTCTTTGTCTCTCACACACACACACCAAACTCCTTCCCACATCTGTTCCCGTTATAGACACAGCTCCCCATTCTGCCGAACACCTGGGCAGCTGAAGCCAGCCCACCCAGACACCCACTCCTGGTCTTTTCACACTCAAGACTTGTAATATAGACCCAGCCATTTTGTATACACATACACACTTCTACACACAAACACACCCGTAGACACTCACACAACCACACTCACACACGCTCACACACATGTGTGTACTCTCCCGCTACCTCCCAGGCCAGCACAGAGAGCAGGGAGGCAGGGGCATTGTGGCACAGCAGGAGGAGGCCTAAGGCCTGGATTGCAGCCCCAGCTCTGCTGAAACGAAAGGCAGCTCTATGGACCTCTCTGAGTGGCGGTCCCCTCACTACTGACGCTGGTGGACAGGACTCTCCTCTCAAGGCCTGAACAGAACGGAGGACAACTTCCGTCAAGTGTCTCTCGTAGCATCTGGCAATGGAGTAGGTGTTCAGGTAAAAGGTATTTCACAATAATGTGAAAGTTCTTAAGGCAATGCCAAAATTTTCAGTGGTTAATCCTAGTGGAGCATGAAATGTTTAAGTATTTATAAAGCTTCAAGAGAGCCTGACAAGACATGCTACCGAAAATGTCTCATACACGTGATTAAGGCCAATCCTGCCATTTACTTCGCTCAGGGGCTTTGGCCTGGATGATGGCAGGTGGGGTGAGTCCGGGCTCTGCGTCTCTGGTGGGCTGCACTCCTTTCGGGATGAGGTCAGTGCCTTCCTGCTCTTCCCCTCGTCCAAAAAGACTCCTTGTTTCAGAGTCTCGGTTGGAAAGCAGTTTCCCTTCATCCCTTTTGGGTTTTTCCTCTGAGGGTTCAGCCTCCCCACCAGGTGGTCATGGCTGATGCCCACGGACACTCTCTCTGCTTCTCTGGCTTCTTCAAGACGTTCTTGTAACACAACCCCAAGCTGGGGGAGCTTGAAACCAAGCCTGAGCCCAGCTCCAGAGCACGCCGCCTGCTGAGCAGGGCCGGGCGGTGGCTTTGCGCTGCATGTCAGAGCCCCTCGAGGCCACCAGGACCGGGCCCATCGAGGGCCGCTTGTTCAAGGCACAGCGAGTCATCCCGGCTTCTCTTCCGTGGGCGCTTCCGCAGCGGCTGGGCCTGGGCATCCCCCGGGCTAGACTTCTGGGAATTCAAGGCCAGGAGCACAAACCCAGTATCTTTAGGGACCCACAGGTAGTGAAAGCAGCAGAATGTAAAGGTTATGTGGGAGCCCACTCCATGCCCGACGACATCGCTTCCACACATTTAAACAAAGAGCTGAGCAAACTAACCAAGCACAGCGCCGGCCCGCGGGCCTGCTGGCCAGGTCGGCCTCAGGGTCAGCCGATCTGGGACTCTGGTTCTCAGGTTCCCTCCCGCCCTCCGGCTCACTCCGCGGCAGGCCAGGACGGGGAGGATGGGCCCACACCAGCCTCCCGGACACCCGCAGGCCTTCGTCGCATCCTTGGTCAGGCGTGGGCTCTCCTTCCACGGACACTCCAGCAAGGGACCAAGCCGCTCCCTCCACCGCACATCCTCAGGGCACACGCGGCCCTGCGTGTCAGTGGCGACCACGGCGTCCGGGGAGCACCCCGGGCCAGCGCATGGTCCCGGGCCGGGCCAGGCAGCCCGATGGCTCTTCCTCCTCGGAAGGCTCCACCTGGTGCCCCCCTGAAGATGCCCCCTTCCGAGGGCTGCGTTCCAGAATGCCACGGGGGGAGGCCAGTCCCTCTCCGAGATACTGTCAGCATTTAAAGGCACCTTCCAGGGCCCTCTTGAGTGACTGCTTTTGAGGTGGGAAGAGGCCGAGCCGAACTGTTTGATTTCTTCTCTTTCCTCACCCCCCGCAGCCACCCCATCGTCACGTCCTGCTGACCCACCCCACATCCATCCTCTTCCCTCCGGCTCCACGGCCACCGTCCTCGGCCACCTCGCCAGGGCCACTCCTGGGCCATTTTTACATCTCCTAACTGGCCTCGGGTCTGTGACCCTCCTTGCTGCTCTCTACCAGAAGCCGGTCACACTCGGCCGTGCGTGACAACGGCCAAAGGTACCGCCACCCTCAAAGGCACACGCTCGCCGTGGCTCAGCAGGCCCGACCGCCCGAGCCTGGCCTGGGCTCCCCGCCTCCTCCTGGGCCCCCCGCCTCCTCCTGGGCCTCCCGCCTCCTCCTGAGCTCCCCAACGCCTTGCGTGGCTGGCCTGACCCCTTCCCCGCCTTCAGGCTGGTGTGGCCATCCCTAAGGAGCCCTCCCAGCCGCATCTTCCCTTGCAGGTCATTGCAAGGTCAGTGTTTGGTGCATGATCTGTGCCTGCCCAACAGAGCATGGGGCCCAGCGTGAAATGTCCTCGTCTGCTTCTGTCTTCGTTGGACATCTGGCCCTCCGTGAGATCCCAGGGCCTCCCATCACGCCTGACGTGCAGTCTGTGCTCTATAAACATCTGGGGAACGTTTGCTGTGACTAAGATTCCCGCAAGGATTAGGTGGCTTCATCGGGCAGAGCTGCCCTCTATCGGCCAAAGGCTGAGGCCTGTCACTCGGCCAGCCTTCCACTCTCCTGCCACACGCACCCGGCTTGGTGTCCCTGCCATGCTGACTCCCACAGCCATGACACGAAGCCCTTGCCCCTTGCTCAGACATGCAAGGCTCCTGCCCCCCTGCTCCTGCCTGCATCTACAGCTGCGTCTCCCGCCACCCCAGCTTCCCTGCGGCACTCTGACCACACCGTCCCGCTCACATGTATTTTACCAGGAATGGTTGAAACAACAGTTGACTCAGCTTTCACCAGCCTTAGCTCAACCGAGGACGCTTCACTCAGCTTTCCTTGGTCTCGTTACCCCCAAGCCCAGAGAATACAGCTCCGATGGCCTTTCTGGGTTGCTGTGGGAATCAAATAAGCTAATGCATATAAAGCGACGGCACAGAGTGGGCCTTTGTGGAACTGGAAGTGCTTCTGCCTTCCTCAGGGTGGTGGCTCCACAGCATCACCTTCAGGGACAAGAGATGGAGCCAGTTAGCTGACAGCCTCCAGGGTGCTCACCGGCTCTGCCAGTGCCAAGTCCACTTCTGGAGGCTCCCAGAACATTCCTGGGCATGGCAAGGAGTCACGTGATGACAGAGGTCCTCAGAGCACTTCCACCTGCACTGTCCCTTCCTACCCAGTGGCTCCAGTGGCCAGTGGCGGCACCTCTGCCCTCCACTGCCCTCACCCTTGTTCCCGCGGCACTGCCCACACGGCTCCCCTCTCCTCGGGTCTCCTTGAGGGGTTGGTGTGAGCCTCCAACCAACAGTTCTGTGATTCTGAACAAATTATTGCCTCTCTCTTAGTCTCATTTAACTCATCTGTAGAATGGGAAAGCACTAGATAAGCAGGATTAGCTAACACGACATAGTCACAGCCATGCCACAGGCCAGGAATGCTGGCTGCCTCTTCCATTCTCCTCCCCCCAGCAGAGCCCCTCGATCCCTCCCTACGCCTGACTGTAAATTCTTCTTGGCACAAATTAACAATTGGCACAGACGTCTCCTAATTCACTGCAGGGCCCAGGATGATGCCTGGGACATAGCAGATGTGAGATCATTTGGGCATCTTTGGGGTGTTCAAGACTGAAAAAAAAGGTCAGAGGATGAAGAAATGAAACTATCAGCTGGACTGAATTCACTGAGTGGTCCTTCAGATAAAATAAGAAGAACATAAATAAAAGACCATTCCGAGCATTTTCTACATGTTGAGCAATATGCTGAGAAGACGATATACATGAATATCACAGACAGATGACAGATATCTATTCACATATACACACATACATATACCCATACATATATATACATATACACACACACATACATACATACATATATATATATATACATGCACACACGTGTGAAACTTCAAAGCTCCAGTTCAATCCTGCAATGGAGTGCTCATCAATCCATTTTACAGACGCAGCACTGGGGGTTTCCGGGTGCATGCCACAGCAGCTGGCACCACCTGGGACTCCTGGTCTCTACTTCCATGCGTCCATTCATGCATGAGGACAGCAGAACGCTCCCAGAGCCTGGGATCAACGTGTCCAGGTGTCCACCTCCCACTGCCACCCATCTCGCCGGCATACAAGCTGGGCTCACCTCGTTGTCTCGGTCTTTCTCCAGGAAGTGGCGGGCCACGTGGCTGGGCAGGATGTTGCGCAGCATGTTTTCATTGTGCTCCCGCAGCTCCTTCATCTCGTTGATCTCCTCTTTGGCCTGCACCCGCCAGAGGAAGTCCAGGCGCGCTGTGTACTCCAGCTGCAGCGGGGCGAGAAAGAGGAGAAACAGGGAAGCTCGGGGGCTCAGGCTTCGGGCCTGCGGGCTTGTCGAGGCGGGAAACTTTCTCTGGGACCTTTCCCAAGTGAAACAGAGTCAGTGCTGAGCACGCTGGGAGGCATTTTGCCTGGAGCCATAGATCAGATGAGGGATTCACAGGGCTCTGTACTTCTCTCTCCTTTCCAGCACTACGGAATGTGGGATTTCATCACTTTTTATGTGTTATCTGACAACGCTTGTGTCCTCTACTAGAAGGTAGGTGCTATGAGTCAGGGGTCTCGTCATTTGCTTAATTACAACCTCACCAGGTAGCAGCCTACCTGGCACATGGCAAGTGCTCACTCAATAATTGCTGACTCAACAAATAAGTAACAATAATAAAGCCAGCTATAACTAACACAGTGCTGAATATGTGCCAGGCATGGTTTTGAGCAATCTACATATATTAACTAATTTAATCCATACAACCCTAATAGGAAGTTATTAATATCAATCCTCACTTTCAGATTAGAAAATTGAAGTCAACGTGGTTGAGTAATTTGATGAAGTTCTCACAGCTAGTTAGTGGTGAAGCCAGGATTGGAACCCAACTCCAAAGTCTGACCCCAGGGTCTGAGCTCTTAACCACTACTAAGTGACGGAGAAATGAATGAGCTAGTAATGAGAGTTCATGGATTTAGTTGTCTGGCAGCTGCGGCTTAAAGTCCTAGTCCCACATTTAAACACTGTAACCTTGGACAAGCGACCCCACGTCCATTCCCTTATCTCTAAAATTGGGGTGAATGTCAACTATCTCACAGAGTGGAACAGGCATTGTTTAGAAAGATACGCTAAAGCACCTGGCTCAAAATAGGTGCTCAGTACACCATAACTCCCTCTTGTCCCAGCTTCCCTTTTCATTTTGGAAGGTGGATAGTTTCTCATTCTCACCTTAACTTTGGGAATGTCATTATTTCAGTCTTTAACTCTTGGTTGAAATGAACAATATGCTGCATTGTTAAACACATGGTTAGATGCCCTTGATTCAAGGGCTTAAGCCATTCAGCTCGTTCCTTTTCTTGTTCTTATTGTAAAGCCTTGGTAGAATAAGAAAAGACATATGCACAGATTATTCATTTCAGCATAATTTGTTATCATAAGAGCTGGAGACAATCCAAGTGTTCATTTCATTGTTGAATAAACTATAGCACATGATAGAACATGATGCAGTTATTAAAAGTAATGATGGATATCTGTATATACTAAGGTCTCTAAAGGGGAAGAAGTATGTATAGTATGCCACCATTTATCTAATCAAGGGATATATACATACATGCATGCTTGTGTATGCATGTGTTTGTATAACATACATACATACTTGTGTGTGTGTATGTGTGTATAACAACTGAAGTAAAAATATAGTTACCTATGAGGAAGGGAGGCTGGAGAGACACAGAAAAAAGTTAGACTTCTTTAATTACAACTTGCTTTGTAAACTTAACTTTACAAATACATTACATAATTATAAAATCAAATAGAGTTTCAAAGTTAAAAATCCTTAAAGAAAAAACAAAACAAACAAATGAATGTATGTATATATCTAGTTGATGGCTTAACCACACAGAGAGAAATTACTCCAATTGTCTTTTAAGTGTGATAATTTGATTGTGCTTCTCTGGAGTGAAATGTGATAAGGATAAGAAGGACTGAAAAAGAATCATACGTTGTTTGCACAATTATATTGGAGGTGGCAGAATGTTATTTCTAGATTACAATAGATGTAGTAGATGGATTGCAGGACAAAGCAATTGAGTAATGGTGTTGGCATCATAGAAACTGAAATTTTTGGCAAGGGAAAAAGATGCAGTCATAAGACTGATGAGGTTAAGTCAAAAGGGGACAGTCCCAAATATGAATTGGAAGTTGCACTATGAACTGATGATATATCTTTCCTAGCTCTGGCAACAGAAACCAAGGCCTGGAAATGACAACTTAGTAGCAGCGAGCACTCCCAGTGTCCAGACTGTGGTTTCTAAATATTAATTCCCATGAAAATGATCCAGGGTGCCTTGCAAAAATGGCTGGGTCCAAGTCTAGGGCAGAAAATGTCGCAGTAAGCCTGGATCATCTTATAGCGGAAAGCAAGGACACTACCAGATACTACTGGGGCTATGTCAAAAGGATCCAGGAGCCAATCTGAATAGGCTCCCGCTTGCCAAAGATATGAAAAGTTGAGTTTTAAGAGGAATAATAATTTCAGTGGCTTGAAACACACAAGTATGTTTAAATGTAGAAATGCATAATGATGTTTAGGAAACAAAATTTCATTGACCACCTCTGGATGATGCTAAGGAACAAACTTACAGTTTCAAACACTGGACAATAAAGGGAAAGAACTAAACACTTATTCTGCCTTTCCTTTATGAATTGTACTTCGAATTCGCAAATAGTTGATGAGGATAAGTTTCTTCTTAAAGACAAAATGCAGTTAATAAATTATGGAGTATTGATAGGTTTAGAGTTTCACCATCTATAAATAAATGAATGTAGGTAATGGCTGTCAATAGCTGCCAACATCACAAAAGGAGACACAAGCAGACATTATGCGTCTACAAATGGTAGCCCATTAAATCGACCAATTACATATTGTTGTAGAAAAAATTAAACCTGACACTGACCATGCCTCCAGTTAAAACTAGCGATGTACAGGAAAAACAGAGGACAAAGGGATGTGTTAAATGACAGCAGGGGATACAATCAACAAAATCTAGATTGAGAGAAATTGCCGAGATCAGATGACCCTCTTCCAGAAAATATTATAAGAAAAAAAAGATGGAAGGTAATATAGGTTAAAAAAGACTAAAGAGACATACCAAACAATGGCAATACGTGTACTTAATTTGGGTCCCGATTCAAACAAACTTAACAAATAACCCTTGTAAGCTACTTAGGAAAATTGGAACACTGCCTGAGGGTTTGATGATATCTAAGTATTATTGTTTTCTTTTTTAAGGTGAATTAGTAGTATTGCTATCAGGGAAAAATCTCTTATCTTTTAGATACAAATTAAAGTCTTTACTTATGAAATGACAGGATGTCTGGAATTTGCCTCAAAATAATTGAGACGAGGGGGCAATGTGCAAAATGAATAGGGGTATGGGTGAAACAAGACAGGTCAGCAGTCAATAATTATTGAAACTGGGAGTTCATTATACTACTTTTATCTACTTCTGTATATGTTTGAAGTATTCCATAAGAAAAAATTTGAAAGAAATTATGTGGAGGCAGCAGAATGAACAAAAGTGTTGACTGTTTTACCAAGCTGCTATGTAACCTTGGGGAAGTCATTCAAATTTTTTTGTGCTTTGGTTCTTCCTTCTGAAAAATAGGGATGGTTGCCTATTATGTCTAATTCAAGAGACTATTATTATATGAATTAAATGATATGATGCATACAAAAGCCTTCAGAAACGCCTAAAGCATAGATTTATAAGCATTGCTGTAATTTAGGGCATTGTGGATAAACTCAGGCCAAAGTTGAACTTTGATGCTTTTCCTCCAGCTTCAAGAGCATCAAGGTTTGATTTGTCAAGTTGTAGTACAATATTTTCTTATCTTCAAGAAAGTATTTTCAAATGAAATGCATTAGCTTCCCTTAAAAATGCATACATTGAATCAGGAGATAATTTTTAAAATTCTCTCCTATAGAAGCGCTTTCCTCTAATTAAATTCAACTCTGTAACATGATTAGGGAAATTTGGAGGGCTGGAGTTGAATTACGCATGGAACTCCAGTTAGAAGCAAAGAACAAACTTTTCCAGGCAACTGCAGGTGACTGCATCTAAGTCAGGTCCACAAACATGCTCTAATCCAAGTTCAGCCTGGTCTCTGGGCAAAGTCTCCCTACGGCCAGCATCTAACGTCGCATCTCCACAGAAGGAAAGCATTCCTCTTCAGTTTACTAGAGACCTATTGTACCTACTATGTACTAGGGGCTGGGGATACAAGGATGAGTGAAACTCAAGTGCCAGCCTTTGCTTTTAGCACTGTGGTTACTGCAGACTGGAGACAAAAGCACAGCATATGGGCAGGCATGGAGGTGATTTTTAAAAGTAAAAATTCTCATACCATTTGCTCAAGAAATGCCAACTGAATTGGAAGCACATCCTCTTTCCTGGTTTTTACCAAACTATTAAGGAGCTGGCTATATTCACAGATTACCAAGGGAACTAATATATGTTGTCCACACTCTGTGCCAGGCAGCTCGCATGATGAGAGCTGATATTTACTGAGCTCCTGCCTTGGACCAAACACTGTCCTCAGAACATTTAATGCTCACAGCTCAATAAGGCAGGTACTTTAATATCTTCATTTCACAAATGGGGAAACAAAGAAAGGCACAGTAAGGTGAAGGCACCTGCCCAAGGTCTCACGGTGGAGGCCGGCTTTGACTCCAAACTGTGACTCTTAACCAACCCCTCTGTTATCCACACATGAACTCATCCAGCCACTCTTGAACCATTTCCAAATAACCATTATTCTTTTCATTTACAGGTAAAGAAATGGAAGCTCTGGGAGTTTAAGTCTCAAGCTCAGTCATTCACTGAGTGACATTGCTGTGATTCAAAAATGAAAGAGTATTTGGACCCAAGACTTGTATATTTCCTTCTAAGCCATAACCCATGGTGCCTGTCTTTATTAGACCCAGAAGCAAGCGTCTGGAGGCACGACCTCATTAATCTCTGTCCCATACACAGGTGTGGCTTCCTCTGCTGTGAATGGAGATGACAAGGCACCGCCCCCATGCCCGGGGTTGCCAGTGAATCAGGCATGGGGTGGCGGCACCCCCGACTGTTTGGTCCCCATGTCCAACATTCAGAACATTCATTCACCTGCCTCGGAGGAGGAAGAGTTTGACATATCACTTCCACATATGTGCAAGAGGAAATTTCCCAATTATTCAGTTACATAACCATCTCCATCACTTGGGAGAAGTGTAATTACATCAGCTCCCGCCGGGAGGCTTCTGCCTTACAGGGATCAGCAGGCATTACTCAGCCTTTAATAAGAACAGGGGGTGCTGAGTCACAGGGGGAAAGCAGTGGGAGCCGGGAGCAAGCCCAGCGGTGGGCAGGCTTCATCTGGGGAGAGCAGGACTCTGAGGGATGTGAGAGCTAGAGGACTGCCCAAGCCAGGCAGTGTGGAAAGAGGGTGGAACCAGGAGGGAGGAGGGAGAGGATTTAGATTCTTGTTTCCAATTGACTTTTCCTACTAGCTTTGGGACTTCCGGTGAGTTCAGCCTCCACTTCTGCCTGGGGAGAGGTGGCTAAAAATACCTACCCTCTTTGTCTCACACTTTTTGAGCATTTACTCTATGTGTACACCACTGCAATACATATATTACAATTATATTCTATATAATGCTCACAACAACCCTCAGAAGTGGAACCAATTATTCTCACACTGAGTTTACAGGTGAGAAATCCGACACTCAGATAGTTAGTAAATTGCTGAAGGTCACATAACTATTAAGTGTCAGATTTGGGGTTTGAAAATGATCTGCCTGACTCTAAAGCCTACAGTGTAACTGCTACAGTTATGGGATGGTTGTATAATATCAAAGCCTTTGAAAGTGATACATAAAAGGGGAAAATGTCAGATGTCACTGAAGCACAGTAGCTCGGCCCTCACTCTGTTGTCCATCCCTCACCTACACGATCCTAACACGGGTGGGCTCTCTGCTCTCTCTGCTCTTCCACGACAAATGGAGAAGACAACAAACAGAATTGGGATGTCACAAGAGTGTACTCCAGGAAGGAAGCCCTGACAGGGCACGGAGTGCTGCCTGCAGGTGACAGAGGAGACAAGAGTGTCCTTGTTAGGGTGGAACGAAGACCTTGAACTTGCTCTCCTCATTATCTCTGGGGAGGTCTTGCTCACCAGTTGAAAACCTGTGCGAGGGAGCATGTGCATGTTTTTCTATAGGATTTCCTTGTCTGATTCCACCTTGCTAGCCCTCAAAAGGATTGCCATGTGCACGCCAGACTAAAGAGTTCTCCCCTGCAACCGGAAGCCATCAAGATGCCCAAGCATGGCCAGGGAGACCTATGCCCAGCAATTCCAGAGTAGCCAGACTTTGGCATTTTTGGCTTACTGTTTCGTTGTAAATTCAGTACAAATTTAAAAATAAGTCCAATTCATACTGTAGGATTGAGTGCCCTGGGTTATCATGGTGACAACTTTTCCTTTCTCCGGTCTAGTGAAGTGGGAAGAGGGGGTTTTGGGGACAGATCTGGGTTTTCATTCTAGTTCTCCCAGTTATCAAAAAGCCATACCAAGCTGAATGGATCAGTATCCATGGAAACAATATAATCAAAGATTTCTAACCTGAGTAGCATTAGTTTATTCATCAGTAAACAGGGCTAATATGACTTCGATCCAGGGTTGTTGAGGGGTTAAATTAGATAATATGGGTAAAGAGCCAGGTGCATATAGAAAGTCGATAAATGCTAACCTTTTTCTCCTTTCTGTTCCTCGCCAAGTTTTTATATTGTTTTTCACTTGATTACATTTCACCATCCCCTTTATTACAAATAACTTTATATTATAAATGTTATATTTGATAATATACAAAACATTGGGATTTTTTGGTGGTCTCCTCCTTGGTTTCCCAGGGTTTATTACCTCCCTGTTTCTATGGTGATTTCCTAGCAATGTTTCTATTTCTGCTCCGACTGATGGTCTTGCTTTGCTTTTCTTCTTTTCTGGTTACTTTTTTGAAGTGCGCACAGACCAAAGAAAGATGAAGCAGGATGCAGGTGGAACAGCAAAGGTGCAGGGACAGGTGTCTACGAGGGGAAAATCTCCCCAGGTGGCAAACCCTACCCCACTCAGGGTCTGAATCTACCTGGAGAAATCCTACAGCCCTGTGAGTCCAGACATCACTTCGTGGTGAAGGGAGGTGTGATGCTCCCAAGTGAAATTGTTTCCTGCCCTCCGACTCTCGAAGGCCTTGGATAAGTTCTCTCCACACATTCCGCTCCCCCATGGTATTATTTAGCACAACTCTCCTCCAAGAGATTGGAGTCCTTGGAACCAGGGCTTGGGGTCTTGTACGGTTCTGCCCACAGGACCCCGCCTGGGTCATGGCAAAGAGTAGGTGCTCACAGGGAAGCAGACCCTACATGGCGGGCACCTCATCTACTTAAGACAAATCAACAATGAAGCACTGCCTGTATACACTAAGGCAGTGCACAAAATGCCGGGCACAATAATCTCAAGAAATTCCATGCAGCAACCCCATGTAGGAATTTCTACTTTTATTTCAGATAGGAGGAACCAGAGACTCAGGGAGATAAATAACTTGACTGCCACCACATACTATCACAAAGCAGAGATGGAATTAGAACCCTGGCTTGGCTGATTCCAAACCTGAATGTTTACCTAGAACAGCATGCAACAGCCATAGTGATAATTTTATCCAGGCAACAAACCGAGAGGAATCCCAGTTTGCCTCAGGCAGAAATTGAAAGCTTTCTCTCTCTCTTTTTTTCTGGGACAACAGTTCCTTTGAAAGAGATGTAGCTAATGGCTCTAAAATTACTTTGCTTACAAAATCATCTTCTCCAGTTTGGTTTTCCATTAGGTGGCCTTTATGAGGAATTGATTTGTTAAGAATCACAACTTGCTGCAAGCAGCTAATAGACCTTTGCTGGGAAGAACTGTGGAGTCCTTACGGGCCACCTTTATGGCAACATGAATCAGGGAAACCAGAGGAAAATGTGGATTACCTGCTGTCCATGGTAGAACACAGCAAGCAGGAACATAGCCATCAGCAGCAGAGATGCCTCCTTGGTCCCCAGGAAATCTCTGTTGGGAGAAGAAAGACAAAATGGCGGTCTGGTTACCACCAACCATACAGGGACTTCAAGGAAAGTGAGTGTCAGAAAAGACTGGGGGGAAAAGGAAGAAACACATATTTACTGAGCATCTACTAGGTGACAGTGGGTGCTCTGAGGGTTTCTGCATAGGGTAATTCAGAAATCAGTTGACCCCAAGACAACAAGGTCATATATGTCCTATCTGGTAAAAGGGACTCCAGAGTGTAGAAAAGGCATGCCTGCTCATCATAATGTCTTCTACTTGCAGAGCACTTTTTTCAGATTTCTAAGAGCTTTTACACTTTTTCACCACAAAGATCCATATGAGGACAATGATTGCCTTCTTTTTTTAATAAATGCTATCCTACTCAAGAGACAGTGCTTGCTGTGTGGTGGGCTCTTCTCTAAGAGTTTTCACAAATATTCACTCTTGTAATTCTCATTCAGTTCTATGAGTCTGATACAATTGATACCCTATTTTTCAGGTAGGGAAACAAGGTGTTATCATGTCCTTTTTACTCATGAAAACACAGATGTGCTGAAAGATTATGTGACTTGGCTAAGGCCACAGTTAGTGAGTGGTAGAAGCTGGATTAGAACTTGGTTTCCCTGACTTAGAACTCTTTATGTAGTGAAATGATATAAGAGCACAGGCTTTGGATGATAAAAGCTGGTGGTCAAAGATGGTTCTGGCATTTCCTGGCCATGCATGCGTGTGTGTTTTAAAGTGGTTGTCAGAAGGTTTGGCACATGGTAAGTCCTCTGTAAAAGGAAACTCTTTTAAACAATTTTTTTTTTTTTTGCATTTCTGCATTGCGTTGCAAGGAACACAAAGACAAATGAAATAAAATCACTGGCCTCAAAAAGGTACAAAACTAATAAAAAGATAAATATATTTAAAATGAAATACACTACAGTCTGGCAAGCTTTAGAATAGCCACACACACACAAAAACAGAGACAGCAGAGAGTGCAACCATCTCTACGGGTAGAAGAAGTTATGAAAAAAAGACACTCAGAAACCCAGAGGGGAGAAAGGAAACTAACTGGAATGTCTGCAGTACCTCCTGGGTGACAGCTGCAGCCACAGAGATGAAGTTTCCCAGTCCCTACCCTGGTGGGACTGTCAGACTAAACAATAGAGACAGATACACAAACCCACGTGATAAGACCTACATGGAGGCTTGTTGTGCTGGTTTGAAAGTGTTGTGTACCCCAGAAAAGTCATGTCTTTTAATACTGATTCAATATTATAGGTTAGAAATCTTTGATTATATTGTTTCCATGGATACTGATCCACTCAGCTGTGGCATGGCTTTTTGATTAGATGGAGGTGTGACTCTACATTCAAGGTGGGCCTTGATTCATTTATTGGACTCCTTTAAAAGGGGAGACATTTTAGAGAAAAGACAGTTGCTTCAGAGAAGACAGAGATGCAGACATTTGGAGATGGCTGGAGTGCTGACAGAGAGAGCAGATGCCTAGACACGGACGTTTGGAGATACAGAGCCCAGCAGACGTTGTCATGTGACTTTCCATGAGATGCTAAGCAAGCCAGAACCCAGAGTTGTGTCCTGGAGGACCTAAGTGAAGGCCCACAGATGCTTAGAGAGGAAACCAGTCACATCAGAAGCTGGAAGCAATGGAACCAGGAACAAAGATCAGCAGATGCCAGCCGTATGCCTTCCCATATGACAAGCATCGGCATTTCTTAAGTCAAGATATCTTTCTCTGGATGCTTTAGTTTGGCATCTTAGAATTGTATGGTCTTAGAACTATAAACTTATAACTTAATAAATTCCTTTTTTAAAAGCCATTCCATTTCTGATATATTGCATTCTGGCAGCATTTAGTAAACCAAATGCTTAAGTGAGGTGTAGAGAGAGTAAAGAGCAAATAGGTGCAACATCTGTCTAAAAGAGTCAGGGAAATCTTCAGGGATGTGGTGACCCTCCAGTGCCAATGGAGCTTGCCAATAAGCTCAAATAGGGCAAGTACCTGAAACAGAAGGCTCCAAATGTATAAAGATACATTGAAATGTATGTGGACTAGGAAGATGGTGATATCAAAGGAAAGCTAACTTGACAAAAGAAATCTTTGACAAATACAAAGCCTTGTTCTCTTTTTCTCTTTCTGCAAGGGCCAACCTAGCTTTCAGGGTGGTGTTACTTGGGTGGGAGGAAATTTTGGCTTTTTGGAGGTGTGAGTTCTGGTCCTAATCCTTGGTTCCAATTTCTCACCCATCTTTGTACCTTTACTCTTTGTAACACAGCAGTGCCTTTCTCCTCTGTTCTGGGTTCAGCAATGTGATTTGCTTTTGTCAACAGAATGAGATAGAAGTGAGGGAGTTCCAGTGCCAAGCCTATGCTTCAAGAAGTCCTCATGTTTATACTTAGTTTTTTGTACTTCTGCCTTTCCAGGAGAAGCAAAGCTAGCCCTGCTTGTCCCATGTGGAGGGTGGGAGACACATGGAGCAGAACTGCACAGTTAAGGTGCTCCAGCCATACCTAGCTTAGAGATGAGCCCCAGCTAACCCACAGATATATGAGAGAGTCCACTGAGTTCAGCTGGTCCAAGTTCTGTTTTTGCTGGAGAACAATAAGAGCAGCAAGAGGCCCAGGGAAATAGGGTTGCCAAGACCAGCTTCTCATCTAACTTTATGCTCAATGGCTATCCCACTCATGTAGGGCTAGCACAGTACAGCTCACCAGGGACTCAGGGATGGAAATATGCACTCTCTTAGAGAGATATTGTGCATATGGGAACCAAGGGAACAGAAGAACTATGTGGGCTGGAACAAGACTGGGATTTGTGAATTCTTAGTTCCATCCACTTTTCCTTGGAGACAAAATGCTAATAGTAGATAGATTCATTATTCTGTTTTTTTTTCTATAACCCAGTGACGTTTCCAATTATTGAGCATCTACTGTGTGCCAAGGATATGCTGTGGATATAGAGATGAATAAGGCACATTAGCTTTGCCTTTGAAACAGTCCATTATGAGAAAGAATCAAACACACAGATAATTTCATGTTAACACGATACATTCCATGGAAAGGATGCATACTTATTGCTATGGGAATACATGGAAAGAGGTTGAACACTCAGAAAAGACTCAAGAGTTGAGTCTTAAAGGATGATAAATCAACAGGTGGAAAAGATGGGATGGGTTCTCTGGGTACGAGACATATGTCTTGCTTAGCTAACCAGTTTACAAGTTTCTAGTGAAGGGATGATGAGTAAATGTCATATATTATGTTTGAGGCCACATGCAGGCTTAGCAGGAGAGAGTGCTCTGCTCAGTTAGAGGTGTCCACCATGATGCCAAAGTGGAGGGTGCGTGTGATCTACATAAAAGTCATTCATTCATTCATTCACAGCCACCATAGTATTTATTTTGGGGTGACTGTCACATTCCAGTATTACCCTTTTTTTTCACTTCACTTAATTTTCTGACCCTGAAATTTGTGGGAACCTGGCAGAACGGTTAAAGACATGAGCTTCAGACTTAGGTAGACCCAAGTTCCAACCTTGGCTCTGCTACTGACCCATTGTTTGACCCTGGATAAGTCACTTAATACTCTCAGCCTCAATTTGCTTACCCACGGCTAACTGCACCACCATGACTGTGAGAATTAAATGAGTGAATCTGGTGACACGGTTGGCATGGGGCCTGGCCCATAATCCTGCTTATGGTGTTTTTAAAAAAGTCATTCATCGACATAGTTTGGATTAAACACGAGATGCCCTATGTTTAGCTCCTCCTGAATAAAGCCCAAACTCCTACTCTGCCTGGCACTTCTGATATCCTTTTCTTTGTAATGCAGGAGGCTTTTTTCAGTCCAACAATTTATCATTTGAGACATATAATCCAGAGAAAACATAAATACCTTTTGAATCATTCTCACAAGTGTTGGTTGGCTAAAAATAAATAGTGAGATGACTAGCCCAAACTCAGAAGAAAAAAAAGGCAAATTATGATCCATCTCTGAACCTTTAGGCTGCATTTCAGATGGAAAAAATGGCCTAAATATAACAGCACAGATTATGTCAGCCCAGCCAAGGAACATCCACAAGGAACTGTGATTTGAATTTAGAAGGAATTTTTTTTAGCATCTATGATTCTCTGAAGAGCTTCCAAAGAGAGCCCAGTGGCTGAAATTAGTGCATTATTATAATACTTTGTGTAATATTGGGTGGCAAAGGTTTAAAACCAAGGGCTATTTGAACTGATTTATTTGAATTAATAAAATCACTGAATTAATACTACCATCTCCATATGCTAATAGAAGAGAACCTATGTAAGTGAAAACACATGTAGAATAATGTAAATTTCAGGGCTAAAAATTGTCTTGTCTGTCATCTCATAAAAATTAATATGTAATTTGAATGCTACTCATTAAGAAATATTTATGCTAATTGCAGAGAATTGGGAAATTCATAAAAATTTCACAAATAAGCAAATAAAAATGGTCTTCAAGCCTACCACGCAAGGAAAACAGTGTTTAAAATTGTGGAGCCAATTAAATGCCATTTCCAAGCCTTTTTCCACTTGCAATGATATTTTTTCAAATTTAAGATCATATGGTTCATACTGTTTTTGTAACCTACTTTTGAACTTAGTGATATATTATGAAAATAACATCATGTGAATAGATACTATAATATGGATCTTGGGAATCCATGCTATTCTTTACTATGTGTGCCATTCACAGCATGCTATGCCTTGGAAGGAAGCCTTTCATTTTATAATTAGGGGACCCAGGCCCGGAGAGGAGGAGTAACATGTCTCAGGTCACGTAGCGGACTTGTGTCCAAGGCAGGGTGAGAGATTCACATCACAGGCACCATGATTAGACCTTTAGTCATTTGCCATCCCAAATCTGAATTTTCAGTCTAGCTATTAGATCTCATTTCTCCCATGAAATCCATAATAAGCCAGCCAGTTTGAATTTATGTCATTCTGTTGCCATACTGATGATTGCCATTTAAGTGCTTGTTTCATTCTAGACCTGTAATAACCACTTTATATATATATCTTGCTTTAATTCTCATATTAACAATTAAAATACTGTCATCTCTATTTTATTAAAGAGGAAACTGTGGCTCAGATGTTAAATAATTTGCTCTAGTTGACAGAGTTAATGAATGGCGAAGCCTGGTTTTCCACGCAGATTTCAGTGATGCTTCTCATCAGCTACAATCCCCTCCTTTATGCATCTATGGATGATTGCTTTTTCCCAAGCAACTTGAGGGTCAAAATGATGTTGTATCCATCTGTGAATTCCCAGTGCCCAGCAGAAGCCTTAGAAAGGGGTACTGTATATTGAAAGGACGAATGGATGGATGAAGGTCACATGATGTTGGACAACTTCTACTTGGCTTTGACCCTACATGTGGATTATCTTCTGATTATTTACTCCTTGTATCTACCATGATCTTCCATATGGCTGAGTGCAATAGCCAGGAAGAGCTCTAAAGCTTACAGGTCTCAGTGCAAAATCAAAAAGCAGGGCCCTGCTCAAGATGTATTAAGAAATTCAAGGCAGTGGTAGCAGAGCATCATACCAGGTGCAGGTCCCTTTGGAGTGTGGAGTCCTGTGCAACTTACCTGTTCAGGTCACATACCATGAAGCTGGCCATTCCTGTGGCTTCCTGATTGGTCTCCCCACATCCACTCTTGTTCCTCTCTAATCCTTTATTCACAGCAGGAAGTCTTCCTTCAAAATACCCAAGCCCCTTTAGTTAAACCCTTTTCTGTGAACCCCAAACTCTTCCAGGTTCTTAACATGGTCTAGGTGGCTTTCATACTCTGGACTCTACCTCTCTTTAACCGCTACTGCTACACTTAGTACTACCTAGCTTTGTCCTACAACCTGTAGTTTGCAACCCCCTGCACTCCAGCATCCCAAATGGTTTTCTTCCTGGTTTTGAAAAGGAGGCAGGGCTAGTGCAAAATGGGAAAGGGTACAGACTCTGAGGACTGGGCCTGATTCCAGGGCTGTGGGAGAGGCCAGTGTACTGCATAACATCAAAATGATGCGGAAGCCTGTTTTCATGATGCCAAGAAAGATCCAGATAATTGATCCTAATTCTACTTCTGAAACACTGAATTCAGAAATATATTGTTTGCTTAGAGAGACTAAGGATGATAGATGAGACCTTTGTTCAAGCTTAATGCATTGCTATTGTATTTTGCATTGCATACATCTGAACCTATGAGGTACAAATGGCTCAGGTGAGGTGGTCTCCATTATAAACTTGGGCAAGCTCTTGCTTACATATTTAACACTGGAGGGGATCAGTTATACTTCCAGAAAGTCTGATGTGATCTTCATTCAGGCACTATTTTCTGCAACAATATGGCCATTGATGAGGCATATTGAGGATGGAGAGTTTAAACCATGCTTGGAGAATATTGTTGCGCCCTTTGCAGTGTGTCCTGCCTTTCTTGCCTTCCTCCCTCCTCTTTAGTGAAGCAGGCCTTGTTTGATTTACCTTTGTGGGATCTGTGCCTGGTCTTTCTATCTGACTTTCTATTGAGATTTTTCAGTGTGGTGGTCTTGTAGGTCACTTTCCTGAGACACTAAGGAAAGCCACCTGTGAATTTAAAACACCCTGGAAAGCTAGTTCCCAGGATCACTCAACTATGGTTCTGAGCACAGTGATGGACTTGGAGGCTCCTGATGGTATTTTCATACTGAAGACTGTCCTTGTGCAAAGGGGAGGGCAGAACCGGAAGTGGTTCAGTGAAAAGTCCACTGAACATGACATCAAAAGACCTGCATTCCAGAGCTGATTCTGTCACTTACTAGCTGTCAATGAAGCTCTCTGAGTCTCAGTTGACAGATGACATCTGCATCAAGAGGTCTCATAATATCTACATGAAGTTATGAATTTAAAAGGGATATGTGAACTATTAAGCATAATATATATGCCTCTCATTTGTGAGAGCCTCATCTGGTAGCACGTTTTATGTCTGAAATTTCTTCTATACTTAACCCTGTTGGAAAGTCTTGCAAGGATAATTTTGGTGGAGAGCTCTGAGAAGCCCCTGACTCATGCTGTTTAGCTTTCAGACGCCCGAGAGCAAAATGAGCAGTGTTAGGAAATGAGGCATCTGGATGGGGTTGAGGGGGAGGGACAGCTGAATACCAAAATAAAGGGAAGAGATGGTCCTCGTTCCTTCTGTGACCCTAACAATAGGTGCATAATAAATCTGGAGAGATTTTTGTTGAATTAAAATGAATGCCATTGATCTTCTATTAGAAACAGAGATGTAGTATGTGTACTAACCATGGCCACTTCCAAATTTCAGAGTGGAAAGAGCATGGATAATAGAGGTAGACCTTCTAACTCCCAGCAAAATAACTTACAAGGTGGGTTAGTTGCTATTATAATCAGCATATCTGATGCTCTTAAAAATTTACTTTGCTGCCACTATAAATTAACAGTCTGGCCACTGATGAGCAGAAATAAAGGCCAGAACTCAATCCCAGGTTTTAGAACCTCAATTGCAATGCATTCCAGTATTTTGTCTGTATTTCAGAAAGTCAACAAGGCATAGGTGGCATGGAAATCTTATCCTCTGATAATCAGTTATGGCATATAGCTAACTAAGCCTATGAGAAGATAAGGAAAGTGAACATTCTGGAATGGGCTAAAAAGCTTAGCCAAATGTCATCACTTTAAAAGTGAAGCATGACACCTGTATCCAAAAGCAACATGTGTGTACAGGATGGGAGACACATGGTGTAAAACAATAGTGAACAAAAATTGTAGGGCTGTATATGACAGATTACTGTGAATCAAAGGTTCCAAATGAGCTAATATTTTTTCCAGTAACTCATTCATTCAATTTTTCATTCAACAGATATTTAATTGGGCAGCTACTGCCAGACTCTCTACTAAGAGCCAAAAATGGGAACATGAGCAATGGTCCTATTCTCATGGAGAAGGAAGGCATGGAAATTAATGATTGCAACACATAGAGGTAAGTGCAATGATTAAAACTTACGTACACATATTAGAAAATGAGAAGTGGTCAAAGAGGGCTTCACTGACGAGGGAGCCTTGAGTTGTGCCCTGAATTACAGATAGGAATTCGTCAGGGAGATGGATGTACAGAAGCTCATTTGGGAAACAGCAAGTGATTTCACGTAGCTAGAATACAGGGTGCAAAAGGTGAACTGTAGGCTTGTAGGAGATAAGATTGGAGGAGTTTGTGGGGCCCAGTTGAGGGAGAGTTTTGAAATCCCTGGTAAACTGGTTAAACTTTTAGCTTCTTAGAGACAACAGGGAGCCCATGACAAGATTTAATAAGAAAAAGGAACTGACCAGATGGCTTCAAGAAGGGGAGATTGAGAGTTTAGGCCAGGAGACCAGTTAGAAGACTGCAGTACAGAGATAAGGATGGACATCTTTCTAGAGCAGTAGCATTAGTGATATGGAGGTTACATGTCTAATGCTAATTGTTAGCATTAATCTACTGCTTCCTCTATATTGGGACTTGCCAAGTTTCTGTCATCACATCTTATCTCCTGTCTAGTCCCACAACATGCAGTAACTATCATTATTCCCACTTGACAGATGATAAAAACAAGGTTTAGAGAGTTTAAGTCATTTTAAATGAATCTGTTTGAGATCACACAGCTGGTTGATGGGCAGCGGGCATTTGAATGCCGGTGGTTTAGCTCCTCAACTCATCCTCACAAGCATTATGAGATGCTGCTCCCCTACAAGGGGTGCTGAGGAAGATGAATGAATATTGACCGAGAAGATACTGGGGGTGTGGGCGCCTCGCCTGTGTGAGGCTTAGTGCCCTTCTCTGAGCCAGGGGTTGCTGAGGAAGGGCGTCTGAGGAGCACATGGGAAGGCAGCCGGGGCTCCGCGCAAAGCTGTGCCCTCTCCGCCACCCAGGGGGGCAGCTGACACCCAGCGACCAGCAGAGACGCCCTGAACCCACGCGAGTCCCTACATGTTGGCTCAATCCCCAACATGTGACTGCCGAATTCCACACCCCGTGATGACTAACCTGCTGGTTTA